>JAMLFY010000101.1:0-70206 GCA_030441495.1 Dalbergia oliveri
CGAAAGCGTAAACAATATTTATCAATACAACCCAAACAATTACTTTGAAGCAACAACATCAATAAGCTGGTTCGCTCAAGTTCATAAACATCTCATTATTGTTGGCAACATGAGGGTTGTTTTCTTCAATTCATCAGCATCCACCATATTGATAGTGATACAACAGCGAGGGGATTGAACTTCCTAACTAGAATTACTTAGACTGGGCCTGGAAATGTTTCCTTTAGGTGAGGAATTTGCTTCATTTTTTCCATTTGCTCCTCCTAAAATGCTAAGAGTCATGCCTCTCATCTACGTCTTCCAATAGTGCATTATATCCGGAAACCATATCGATTAGGCTTCTTGGTGAGATTGGTATTGGTGTCGTGATACCTTGCAGTGTAGTTGCTAATCCTCTGCCTTGTAGGTATCCACTCTTAGCCATGATATGCGCCACCACCTGATTTTGCATGGGAGCTGCTTATGTCCTGTTTAAGCCCTACTACCTCCAGGTTATGGTATCCTCTCTTACCAGTTCCAATTCTCAACATACGGCAATGCTGGTTTAGAGTACTATGATATCTTTTCTCCATGGATTGTAACGGTTGAGACCATTCTATGTATTTAACCTTTTGATGCAAGGTTGAGGACAGGCACCAACATTGTTAATCAGGTCTTCCCGCAGCATATTGTAGGTCTGATTCAATCTCCATTCCTGGAATAACACTTTGAATCTACTTGGGCCAATCTCCAACAACAATAACATTTCCCCAAGGATACTTTTCTTTGCCCCATCAAAAGCCTTCACAATCATCACTGCGGCGATATGTCATCCTTACTTATTGACAAGTAACTTAAGGTCGACATGGTAGAACATTTCAATCCTGACCCTCCATCAATGAGGACCCTGGGCACTATATGGTTTCTGCATTGAGAGTTATGTATAGTGCTCGTGGGTTAGCATGTGACACAATTTCCTCGTCTGAGAACGTAATAATGCTGAACGTTTAACTGGATCTACCATATTCACCATGTTCTGTCTGTTGAAACGTACAGCTTGACATAAGCTTCTTAGGATCTTTAACATTGCCTTTTGATGAGGCTCGGATGACAAGATTAGTGATAACAAGGATATTCCTAGGAGTTTTCTTTAATTGTTCCAGAATATCATACTCGCTCTTGTTTCATGATTTTTAGAAATTCCTCCTCCTCATCTTCTTTCATTTCACTTCCTCCTAAATCAGAACTTTTCAACATTCCCTTCATTAACAAACTTTCCTTTTTCTATTTCTTTAGGACCATAACACCTTCCACTTCTTGTTATACTAGTTCTACTCCACCTACTTCGAGCATTTGAGGTTTCTCCTATATCTCTTTCCATCTCAACCTCAGTCTCATAGTTCCAAGGTAAGCATGTGTGTTCTTATAAACAAAGGGTGTTGGTTTCTTCACAATGATAACTACCTTCTGGCTTTGGCGCTCGATTAAGTGGAGGCACTCGAAGCACAAAACGCTCAATCACATTCACCTCTTCAGAAACATTAGCTTCTTTTTTGCTTGTATAACACCCAGGTTGAGTAATTCCTCTCCCAAGCCTTGAAATCCAGCAATTTTCTATGTCATGGCCAAAGCCTAGAATAGTAGTCAAACTCGATTCCATATCACATTTCTCATTTTCCTTCATCATAGATGCAAGTCCTGTGATGTTGTATCCAAGCTTCCTTTAAGCCAATAAAAACTTTCTCCATAGGAGTTCGAAGATTCAAGACCCTCTTGATCAAGGGTTGCTCCAATATCAAACATTCTCTGAGCTCCTCCTCATGATTTGGCATCGGATTCTAACAATACAGGCTTTGATTCCTATCAGGTCCAATCTTCCACAAGCAATTAGCCTTCTTCCTGCTGTCTTGAAGGCTTCACAATGCTCAATTGAATGCCAGCAACTTCCATGTGGTATTTACAAGTTAAGTTGGGGTTGTACCAAGCTGGAAATGGTGGTTCTAATGGACGCGGGGACATGGTGAGTAAGGTGAGCATCGAACAATTTTTGAAGCAGCATTTGAAATGGATAACTTTGGAAAAGGTGGAATGTTTGGAATTGATTTAAACCTGGTTTGGAAATTTGGTCGAGGCGGTGTAGTGTTTGGGTAATTCTAGGAATACGTGACGGGTTATATGTATGCGCTGGGCAGAGTTGGTTGGTATGGTCGTATGTGGATGTTATTGACTTGAGGTTGGGTATGTGGGATTGTATTTGTGGTTGGAGTAGTTTGGTATGGTGGGTAATAAGGGATGGATGGTATTTGGGATCTTGGGTGTGTTGAGGCATATTTTGGAATGAAAGATTGCTGACCTTGCACATAACTTACTTCACCTCTTTCTTCCTTGGCGGCAATTGCTCTTCTTGTGTCCTCATTACTCAGGAAGCTTTCGCTTTAGCCAAATTCTCGATTCTCTCACCGCGGTTATCAATTAGAGAAGTCTTTGTATGGTGCTCCTCCCATTGCCCCAATGTAAGGAGATCCTAAAGTCCCAAAAAGTACGAGCACATTTCAGATGGGATAAGTGGCGGTTGCACTTCAAGCTAAAGTTCTCCATCTTTGAGCATATTGCTTAAATGACTCATCTTCTTCTTTGTCGTGCTCAATTGCTCCGAGTAGGTGCTATTTCCATGTTAAACTTATATTGATTCATGAATTGGTCAACTGATTCCTCCGCAGGAAATTTTGGAATGGTCTAATTGGATATACCATTAAGGCGGGGTCAAGTTAAACTTTCATGGAAAATAGCGATAAGAAACTTCTCGTCCTTGGACCATATTGACATTTTTGTGCAGTAACTCTTTAAATGAAAAAGAGATACCAAGTGCCATCATACTTTGAGAATCAGGAACCTTGAAGTCTTTAGGACTCCTGTGTCCATAGGAGGGCAAAGCTTTCAATATCCATATGACCATAAGTGCTAGGTCCTTGAATAGCTTTGATTTGCTCCTGAATCTTCTTCATCCATTCTTCTGAACTTGTCTTTATTCACCTCTACATGGCTCTTTTAAGGGAAAATGGTTGTTTGATAACAACACAAAGGTTGCCCCAAATGGGCAGCATGCATGCGGGTCAGTATGAGTGTCTCTAACGAATGATAGCCTTCTTGGATTAGAATTACCAATGGCATTGTGGGTGGTGGCTGTCCATGAGGATTATTAGAATCTCATCCACCTCATTCAATCCTTGAGTGACATTTCAGGTGCATTTAATGTCCGGGTATGGTTATCATTGCAGCACTTGGTTGTACCTCAATTGACGTGTTTTTACCATGTCAGGAATTTGATTAGCTCTTAATAAATCAAGGGATTCCTTCATGGCTCTCATCATTTCTTCCATATTTGCTTGATTAGTTGACATTTCATTCAATTTCCCTCTCGCACTGCATAACCTCCATGCTCAAATTTCTTACTTGATCAGAAGTATTTCCTGGTTCACTATTGCCACCGCCATCTTAGTAACGGCTCTGGTATTGTGAATCCAAGTTTAAGAATCTATCTTCTTCCTCGGGCGCCCAATTGTGACTAAGTTTTACCTTGAGCATAAGATTTATTAAAAAGAAAGAAAAATTGTTATTTATTAGAGGTCTTACTGGGTACTTAGTCTTGATGTGAGTGTCTTTGATGATGACTGTTCCAGAACGTCTCGTTCAAAGGTACTATTTAATGACTATTGCCATGAGATCAACAGGTATGAAGGAATGATTATTCATTCAAAGCATTATCTTATTACAACCATTTCCAAAAGAAATACATCATAAAGCCACACATTGTCACTCAAAAGCCAATAGCTCAACAATGTCTTTCCAATCATTTGTTTCATCTTCTAATCAAATACAAGTAGTCGCGAAGATGCGAATCATTCTGGAGTCTCAAAGGGGATAATTTCCTACTTCAGCCATTTCCAAGTATCTTGGAACATCTTCTATAGTATTGTTGGCCGGTGCCCAGGTTTGAAAAGCGAACTTTCAACTCATGAATGATGTGATCTTGATCCTGCACTTCAAGGTCCAAATCTGCAATCTTTTTCTTTTCTTCTTCCAGAACGCTTGATAATACATGATCTCATCTTTCATGTGTTGATTTAGTTCCTCAATCTTCTCTGGTATTCATCATTCAATTCCCCAATTTGTTGTCTCATTTGTCCTTCATTTTTAATGCGGCTTTTCGAGTTTTAGCACTTTGCAGCAGCTTTTTCAATCGTTGATTTTCAGCTAATGCTTCATCACGTTCTTGCCTTCGAAGTCCTAATTCTTTATTGGCGCCATGAGACATTCTTTGGTTTTCATCATGTGCTCCTGCCTAGTTTTAACTTCTTCCTGGTTCCTTCAAAACTTGATCTCTTTTGGTGCTTTCTCGTTTAAAGCTTCATAATCATGATGGGCGTTTTTAGTTCGCCTCCACTTGCATCTTTTCTTGTTCAACCTTGTAGATCTTTCTTCATATCTTTGATTTCTTCAGCTTTCATCAACATGCAAAGCCAATGTCTTGCCAGGAGTAATCAGTTGAGACTCTAAATGGCAACTTAACCTCTTGAGCTCTATTTTTCACCCATTGGCGATAGCTTTCTTTCATACACAGCTCCTAACTCCCAATTCTTTTCCTTTTCGGATAACATTATTCCAAGCAGATCGGATTTTCTCAGTAGAGCAATGTCATCCGAACGGAGTAGTACATGATGAAAGGAGTTATTGTAGCTTTAGAAGGTGGTTCCATTATGGGTAACCAAGTTGGCAGCAACACCAATCCTGGATTATAATTTATACACCCTCGGAGTACCCATGAGAGGTACATTTGAAAAATTTCCGCACTGATAAATCATTGTCTATCCTCCCACCAAGGGTATCGAATCACTTTTTCATTTAACTTGGCAAATTCCTCAGCCCATCTCGCCCACTTTTGTTCTTGACCTGATACATTTTTAGATCATTGATGGGACAGAGTGTCTTGTAACTTCTTTGGAATATATGCGCAATAATCCACACATATAGCATTGGTAAACAACACAAAACTCTCTTGCCATTCTTCTCATAGCAAAAATTCAAGGAACAATATACATCTTCCAGGAGAGCCGAATGGGATTCCTTGACATGAAATTTCGGGCAAGGAATACATCAACTGCTGCTAGATCTCCGAAACCATCAATATTGGAAACGGGATGGTTCCATAAATGGTGAGGGTCAATACACAGCGAAAAGTGTCCCAATCCTCAATTTGAGCTAAGTCGCTGCATGTGCTTTTCCAAGTACTCTCTTGTGAATCCTCTAGTTCTACATTCCGTTCTGTGCTTCACTCAAATCTCTTACATTTACCTTGAGGACATTTGCTATTGTATGCAAAGAAGCATAATGTCCTTGGTAGCTGTAAGGTTTTTCTCCTTCTAGTGGTAACACAGTCAACTCAAATTCTTCAAGGGTTGGTGCCAACTGGAAATCTTGAAAGGTAAAGCATCGAAATGGAGGATCATAATACTATGCAGGGTTGATTGCCCTCTACATACTTCCACCTCTAACAAGCTCAAGACTTTTCCATATTTTCTTGTGAGAGAAAGACGTTATGGAGCTTTTAACAACTGACTCAAAGATCTCAAGCTTCATGTAAGGTTTCTTAGCTTTAAGATGTAAAGTCTTTTTCAATTCTTCACAATTGTTTGATCTCATGGTTGTTTCCATTTTTTTTAAAGATACTCACAACAAGACTTGATATAGCTCTCTCAAACATGTTGAAACAAAAGAAAGAGTGATTTTTCTTTCAAAAAAGAAAATACAAATAAAACTTGTAAACAAGTTAAAGAATTTATGTACAAAGAAAATAAGTTAAAAAGAAGGTATGCTCCCTTTGTGACCTATTGAATTGTGGAAGGCTATCCTATGGTCTCATAAGCTTTCTCCTGTGAAGACTTTCATTAAGTGGATCTATGAACTCAGGATTCTATGGCCTCTAGAGCTAACAACTCTTTGAAATGTTATCCACAACGGAGTTAAGGGTAGATGCAGGACATTGCAAAAGAGTCACACTTAAGCGAGATTTCACAATAACCAAATAGGACGTACATCCAATATGGCTCCTGTTACACAATCTCTTATCTCTAAGAGTACGCTAAACCAAGGATCTAGGCCAGCAATATGTGATTAATGTGTTAGTGTTGTGTGTGAAGGGAGCATGCAAACCTAAAATCCTAACACTACCCATTACCAACACCTGCAAATAAATAATAGAAAATAAAAGTCGTCTATCCTAGGGTTTCCATTAATAAATAAATAAAACCTCAAGAGCGGTTCTAACATAAAAGAAATCATTTATCCTAGAGTTGTCATGAAATGAAAAATAAAAACAAAAGGCAACTTATTTTAACATAAAATAAAAACAAATAAAAATAGAGAAAAAATAAAATAAAAGGAAAATTTGAGATTACAATAATATGCACAATCAATTTTTAAGCTTGACTTCAATCCCCAGTTTGCATCTGCGCAAGCAAACGCGACGGAATCAAAAAGATATTGTTTAAAATTAGAGCGCCACGTTTATTTAAATTGGAAAAACGGAAAAACCCATTTTTAAAGAAAAGGTCTTTGTAACCAGATTAGAGTTCGGAGTCGGTTATAATAAGAAGGGTGATTTAATCCTACGCACCCTAGTACACCGTCCTTAGACGGACTTATTAATTGTGCAAATTATTAATAACCTTTCAAAATATTTATGTCATTATTTATTTACAAGGATATCAAAAAAATTCTTAAGAAAAATTCTGAAACATTAAATCCAATTTCGATGTTCAAAATATCAGTTAACAAGCCGTCACGGCTAAATCAACATCCTTATTTGAAATAAAATAAGTAAGAAATTTAAATTTAAACACATGAAAATAAAACTCTCTTATAAATTATAAATATTTATAAATAAGATAAAAATTTATTTTGATACTTTCTATGAAAAGAAAATAAAACATAAAATAATAAAAGAAATTTAAAGAAAATTTGGAACATCAAGCCTCAGATAGATGTCTAGAATAACGAGTTAACAATTAAGTAAATTAACATTTTATTTGAAATAAAAATTTTTAACAAATAAATGACCAATTTAAATTGAATATAATAGAAAATTTTATGAATTATTTACAAACAAGATAAATGAAATATTTTTAATATCTTTTTTATAAAAGGAAAAATAAATTTTCAGAGAAATTTTTGATCATTAAGCTCACTAAAATGTCCAAAATATTAAGTTAACAAGTCACCTAAATTAACATTTTATTTAAAAAATACTTCTCAAATAATATAAAAATAACATAAAATATTTCATATGAAAAAAAAATTATTTACAAGTAAGACATAAATTATAAAAATTTAATTTTGAACTTGACGGGATTGAACGGCTTCCTCCTCCCGTATCCAGCAAATGGGAACTCAAGTTATGTAGTTCTTTAAGAAAATATTTGTGGCTTAATTGATTTTATTTTCAAAAAGAAACTTTTCAATATAGAGTTTCACGAGCTAAAATACTCTTGGAGTATAGAATTAATAATCGTAACGGCTAATTAATTTATAAAGAAAAAGGAGAATTATCGATACATTATAAAAAGAAATATTAAAAGCAGGAACAATTTTCAAAAAAAAGCAAAGGTTATTTTTATTTTAAAGGAAAGAAGACAAAAATAAAATAATTTAGACATTTTTTTAATTTATTAGGCAACCCCAAACTAAAAAGAGAAGCCTAAGCAAAAAAAAACATTTATCATTAGGTTTTTTTTTGGCTAACAGGCTCAATCTTCACTCTTCTAAAGAAATTGAACAACCTAAATATCTAAAGTAATGATAACCGCCCACTTAGGCCCTAAAAAAATTTAAAAAAAAACAAGAAAAATAACACAAGCTCCACACCCACGTGGCTCTCTCTTTTCTTTAAAATAACCCCAAAAGGAACGGACAAAGCTTATGCTCCAAAAAGATGCTTACAAAAAATAATAATAAAAAATTTTCAAAAGGAAGTCCACAACGCACTAAAATGAAAGTTGAAAACAAAAGTCTGATCTATTAACATTTTTGCAGGATGCACCGAATTGGGATCCGGGGTTTTAAGATTCTGGACATTTTATGGACTTCGGGCGGGGAGCGTGCTGTCGGGAGAAGGGGGAAGCAGCGGCTGGTGATGGTGGGTCACAAGGAAAGACGGGAGAGTAAAGCGGTGTTATGGCGGTGCAAGGTGGTAGGCAGGTGGAGGTCTACGGCCGCGCGGACGGGAGCGGGTGGTGGTGGCGGTGGGCGCTAATGGATGAGAGAGGTAACTCTAGGTTGTTGTCCAGTTCCCTTTCTCTTGTGATCTTGGCTTGAGATTGATGTTGTGTCTTCTCTGGAAGATGGTAATTTGTGATGGGTAATAGTGGTGAGTTAATGGATTATGATGAATCATGGTTAAAAGATGGTTAAACTTGGGAGTAATGGTTTAAGGATTGTGAGTTCAAGAGGAATAAGCTTAGGAGTGTCCGTAGCTAAGTCCCTGTGACTATGATTTTCCCTTAATCCACTTCTTTGTTGAATTTATACTATTCTTGGATTCATGACATGTGATCTTTGAGAAATTTATCCTTATTATTGCAGATTTTAGGGGATCTTGGTGCCATTATTCTTTGAAAACGGATTGATGACGTCTTTTCGGCTATCCATACTCACTACTTTAACTTCTGCTTGCCGCATGCTTTCTTCATTTTGTTTCTCTACAATAACACAAGTTATCAATACTAACTTGTTTTGCTAGGCACAAATTGTATGACTTAAATTGCTTTGTCATTTTCTTTTGAGGCCTTTTTGTTTTCTTTTTTTTTTTATAGATTAAAAGAAAAGGAAAATAAAAATAAAAATAAAACAAAATGGATTGCAACACTTTTATTTTCAACTTCAAACATGGACAAGGCTTCAAAATCCAACACTTCTTTTGTTTTTTTTTTTAACTAAAAAAAAACGCTAATGTAATAATTCAATCAAAAACATGAAACATGAAACGGACTTAACACAAAAAAAAAAACGGTTAAGAACCTTTCAATGGCTGAAAATTTTCTTTTTTCATTTTAAGCTAAACAAAACTGGGTGTTCAGTTGGTATATATTATTAGAATAGAACTATAAATGAGAAATAATCATAGCAATTTAAAAAAAAAAATTCTCGTAAAATTTCAGATTCAGGATAATAATATTATGTTAGCTAATTATTGTTTAAAATAATAATAATATTAAAACTTAGAGGTGGAAGAATTGAGCTTCCTAAGTATTTACATGTAGCGTCAGGATATCCAAAGGTTCACCTTGATTGGACTTCCTTTGTTGATTATGTCTAAGCTGGCAGAATGTTTTTAATGTCTCCAGGATGGAGTTTGAACTTGTTTCGAATGAAACTTTTTGCCCACATTACAATGGTCCTTACTTTAGCCCAATCCTCTATCTTAGACGGGCGAAAGAGAAGGGTTTGAGCTAAAATTCGCAATGAAATGGATGAGGTTGAGTTCAGACCATGGAAAGCGATGTGGCTTATAGGGGCGGGTCGTAGGTGACGATAGCTAAAGTTTTAGGTTCCACCTAAAGTAAGTAGGAGAATCCCAATAGTTTTTATTTATTGTCACTTACCATTTCTATTCATGGAAGTTTATTTACTATTTACAGTATTTATATTTTAATTGAGTTTATTTACTATTACGTTGCAATTATATTGTTCCTGGGTTTTTATGGCCATTACTTACATGATGCAACTAACATAATTTGAGTTAACACTAATAACTAATTCGATCAAGCTAACGCACGTAGGATGAAGTGTAATGTTAACATACATATGACAACTATGAAAAAAAATTATTAATAATAATTTACACAAGATAAATGTCCTCGTTCTTGGTGGTATGCTAGCCTTGCTATAAATAAATAGTTGCCCATCATACTGTAAAAGTTACAAATGTGGATTTAACTTTAAGAATTCAAATAATAAGAAAAATTGGGAATTTTAATTACAACTAAAATAAAATTCATTTACATAATAAACACACATCATGACGTCGATAACTCGGTTCTCTCCTATGCTAAATGGGCTCTTCAATGTGGCCTTAAGATGTAACAACAAGTCAGATGAATCTCACGTACAAGTCTCTCGGTTCGGCAAGGCTAAACTCCTGTCATCCATATCCTGATCATGCTCCTCGTCATCCCTCCTTTAGTGTATGTGGGCAGAGGGTAGAGTGCCACCTAAAATATCAAAAGTTGGAATGGAGGAGGCCACATGTAGTGAAGGACTACCATGTAGTGGAAATAGTGAAGTCTGTCGGCGGTATGACATTTAAATCAAAATCATGAGTCGTGGACGAAGCAAAGTCCCCTGTCATATGGGAAATCGTGAAACAGGGGAAGGTTGATAAGGTGAGAGTCCAAGGCAAGGGAAATAGCATCAATGTTTGCATAGGTCCACTCACATCCAGGGTCAACACAATCATGTGCCTCCAAATGGGTATAAGTTGAGACTTCAACTGACTTGAAACTCTCAAGCTGGAAGATTGGGTGAAAGTCATGTGAAATCTGAGTGCTACCCTCAGCCATTAAGGAAGTGCTACCACCATCCTAAGGCTGAATGCTGTCCGACGGGTGATATCCACCATATGCATCACCCCACCGCCATGACCAACCCCGCCACCGTGGCTCTCTGGGCCTCGCACCATCATCGCTACATCCGTCATGACCTCTATCACCAAAATCACTATCATCAGGAAATATAATTTCTAACATAAACCGTCGAACTCTGGTCCCTACACAAGCTTGTCGGTCGGTCACGCGCTTATGGGAACGTGATCGCAAGGGAGAACCAACACTATCGGCACATGCACAGGTGTCTCGGCAGCAAATATGTTATGCCTGGGACATTAGGGGTCAAGCTTCTATGTGCAACACCCAAGTACCATGCAAAGTACTCAGATGATGGAACTTGAACTGGATTGGACCACGTAGGATCACCACACATATTCTGGTGTCGTATCCCTATGATTGTACCAAACACCATATGGTTTGGCCAATAAGGTGCCTGCTCAGAGCATCCTTACCAATCAAGCCATCAATGTCTAATAGCTCACTAGGTATGGGCTCCTGTGCACCCGCCCTTAGCACATGATCCACTGGTGCCACTCAACTATCGGGAAATAAAGAAAGAGAAGTCACGGAAGCCCAAATGCGTGACTCCTCTAAACAAAATCTGGTGTCATGTGTCAGACCTCCTCATTGTCATGAGTCCATATGACTCCAAGAGTAGAGATCACACTCATTAACTTTGTCAAGCAATAATTTGAACCTATGGATAAGGAATTCGAAAATCAATAAACTTACATAACAGCATGAGTTAATAGGTCAATGCACATCCTAAACGTCTGTACTAATATACAGCATCATCAACGAAGCCTAGTCTCGCCACTTGAAAATATTTACATTTAGTTCCTGTTATTTGCTTTGGTTAAATAAGGAATAAAAAAATAAAATAAGAAACAAAGTAAAAACCAAAAATCACACAAAAATAGTCATTACCTCTTGGCCAATGGAAAGGAAATCCAACATACTACTAGGTCTGAGCTTCCAACATCTACAAATCCAAACTCAGAAGGTTTAGACATCCGCGGATCTATAGTGTGCATGCCAATGCCTAGCTCAATCCTCGGTATCATGCATAGCATTGCTAAACCCTAGCTGAGCTCCATAATATGCAATGTCCTCCAGCAATGACAAATATCTCACAGTGGACCCTAAGCTGATTTCTGAGCTACTAGCATTCCCTTTCAATTAGCATCAAAATATATGCTCATGCTGATTACATGATTCAGAGCATTAATCTCCTATGGACCTAGCCGGTACATTGCATTCTAAGCCACGACATGGAAAGCGTTTCTTATAATGCCCTCGGTAATTCTAATGGCACAGTCCAGAGCAAGTGCTCGCAGATGACCGTATATCCTCTCCAATATGGTCAACCCTTTGCCCGGTGCAACCGGCTCACGGGTTACCATCGACTAAGCCTAAGCTTGTGGGATACATCCTGTAACATGATAGTACACTCTCCCCAGACAAGTGGAATGTGTGCGTCTCAGTGCCATCGCTAGGCAAAGGCGGAAAGCAATGCGTTATCATACTCATAGAAGAGGATCTATTAGGCACGCAAAACACAGCCTGAATTAGGTAAGGCTCAATACTTGGATCCAATTGAACATGCGGCAAAAATCAATAGACAGCGCGAATACTCGACAAGGCTATAAAAAATATAAATAATTTTTAATTTATTTTAGCATAGACTCCAGCATAAACAAAACCAAATTCCTCAACTACTTTTCATGCATATTATATTATAAACTAAATTATATGGACTATTAGTTTCATGCATATATTATCATAAACTAACCTCATTTTTTATCTTGAGAAACTATTTTAAATTTTTTTACAAACCAACTTAAAGATATTCATATAAGAAAATAATAAAAATATCAACATATTTATATTTTTTGTTTGCAGCTTTGGCCTACATATTTATATAGGAAAATAATAAAAATAATATTTAGAACATTATTATTTTAGTGAACCAACATACTAAGGTGGGTGTCACATTAATGTGGGTGTGCCTTAGCACAACCAAATTGTGGAACACAAGACTTAGGAATAGGATAGGCTAGAGTGAAAGCGAGAAGACCACCAATTTTGAGAGTATGAAATAGACAAATAACAACATAGTTACAAAGCCCAAAACCAAGTTAAGGCAATGTGTGTGACCGATGCGATGATTTGTCTATAGTCTACAAAATCATGGTCTTTCTCGGTTCTCTCTAGCTTGTCCTGTTTCCTAAGTATTGTGTTCCAATTTGGTTGTATTCACTGCCACATTAATGTGACATCTCAGTATGTTGGTTCTCTAAAATAAATAATGTATTAAAATGTTATTATTTTTATTATTTCCTATATGAATATGTAGGCCAAAGCTGCAAACGAAAATATAAATATGTTGACATTTATAGGCTACAAAAAAAATTAGTTCATTGCTAAATTTATTTCAAGCAACTAGTTTCATGCATATTATAAACTAAGTTAAATTCCAACTACAAAAAAAAAAAATAGTTTATCCTAAGATTATTTCAAGCAATTAGTTTCATGCATATTATATTATAAACTAAATTAAATTTATAGACTACACAAAAAAAAGTTTATTCCTTAAATAAATTTCAAGTAACTAACTAGTTTCATGCATATTATAAACTAAATTAAATTTATAGACTTCAATGAAAACTAGTTTATTCCTAAAATTATTTCAAGTAACTCCATGCATATTATAAACTAAATTAAAATAACAGTACTACACTATTCAAATAAAAAAATACATTACTCAAATAAATACAATACACACTCGAAACAAAAAATACACTACTTAAATAAACACACTATATTGTATAAAAAATATAAAATTATAATATTTAACTAAAAAAAACTTACAGTACATTCAGACTTGCGGAGATATGCGGCATAATCTGACAATATAGATTGTTTTGCTCCAGTGTCTTACATTGCTTTTCCCACTCGGCACACCCGTTTCTTAC
This sequence comes from Dalbergia oliveri, assembly GCA_030441495.1. Taxonomy (NCBI): domain Eukaryota; kingdom Viridiplantae; phylum Streptophyta; class Magnoliopsida; order Fabales; family Fabaceae; genus Dalbergia; species Dalbergia oliveri. Next base: position 13,613 of record JAMLFY010000101.1, read on the forward strand.
GAGATTCAAAGACTAAAACAACAAAGCTCACAACGGCGAAGTCCACCATGTAAAGGACATTGCTTTTATAGTGGTCCTGGGTTAAAATCCGATTTGGCGTGAGGCGTAATGTGTAATTCGACTTTGTGTTAGCCAAATTATGGCTTTAAAAGCTTCACTGCTTGCGACCTCCTATGCATGCAGTTTGACCAAGCATGAATCAGCTCCATGTTAGTCGAATTATCACTTGCAAAACATCCATCATCTAACCTCCTTCTGCATGCAGTTAATAAGCATGGAATCGGCTCACTGTTGGCCATATATTTTGGTCAAATCTCTCCAAAAGTCGTTGTGGTGTGGGGATAGATAATTCGGCTAATTGTAGCCGTTTTACCACATTTTCGGTCCATAGTTAACTATTTTATATAGCTAATACGTTTCATCTGTTAAACGTATTGCTATAAGTCAAAACTGGTGTATATAGGTAAATAATCTCTAAACGAATGAGAATCCATATATAACTTTTTTTTTAGTAAAAAGCCATGTTATAATTTAAATCTTATTATCGATAATGTGTTAAACAAAAAACATTAAACACCCAAACTAAATTGGTCCCTAACAAATATCTTTGATGGAAAAATTGATCATTAACAATTATAAACACCTAAATTGGTTCCTTGTAGTTGTTAAGATATGACATGTAGGTCCTTGCCTGGCCTGTGGATGCTGGCTGGAAAGGAGATGAAAAAGAAAAAGCTAAGCTGAAAAAGGTGTACTCGTCTAGAGGAAATAAAGCTGAGGGAGGACTATGAGAGACTCATTAGGCGAGGCAAAGCTCGAGCTGGCAGGTGGCCGAGCTGATGGCATGTGGCAGGTCTTGTCAGATGGCTCCAGTCTCTTCCAGCCGAGCTCTTTCATTCTCTCTCTTAGTTCAAACATTGAAGGCTGGAAAGACCTATAGTGTTATATTTTAACAATTTTGAGGGAAGCTCTGTAACACCTTACTAAGTTTTAAATTCTGCTACCTTAATTTTTAATATCATTATTATTTTAAACAATAGTTAGCTAACATAATATTATTAACCTGTAATCTGAAATTTTATTAGAATTTTTTGTTAAGACTATGAATATTTCTCATTCATAGTCCTATCCTGGAATAATATATACCAACTGTAAATCATGTCTCTGATATATTCCAGGAAAGAGATGTGGGTTACAATGGACACGCTTAAATACCAAGTCTTTCCTAGCTAGAACCTTTCCAAATTACACTTTCACATTAACATACTTCTTAGGTAACCCAAGGAAAATTTTTAAATGACAAAGAATATATCTTTTTTAACATATTACTGTCATTTGTTAATCAGTAATTCCAGTTTAGACAACCATCATCTATAGAAATATATTTCACTACTAACATCAATTCATAGGGTACAATACATATTACACATTCAAGATACGTTAAAAACTTTAATACAACAATATAATATAACCAAAGTCTAGTAACAGATAGTAAAGATTTTATCTAGCACACATAATAAAAGTCTGATTATTTAGAAATTAAGTCCAAGGCTACATCAATTTCATTGCTAATGATGATATGTATCTCTGGAAATATCAAAGAAAAGGGGTGAGAGAGTCTCCAAGTAGGGTGATGCATGTTTCTAAGGGAGTCCCACTTCATCCAAAAATATTAAGAATAGCAAAGTGCGGTAAGATGCAATCTTTTTATTAACTCAAATTATATTTCACTAATGTCAAGCAAGATACAAGTGCATAATATCAATCATAATAAAAGTACATTAAAAGAAGTGTAATAAATAATCATTAGTATCCTGTAACACCCTTTTAATGGTTGTAGTTATTAAGGTTTGTTTCATATTGAATCTATGAGAGCTATCATTAGAGCATCCCTAGTCAAATCAATGAATGTCCGATCCTTCTCGCTAGCATGGCAAGGCCCCAAGGCATCACTACAACATTCACTTGGTCCTTCGCTACAAGGCAAGCCAAAGGTATCACTTATTTATGTATCCATTTTACATAGTGCATAAGTATACATAAAGAATGAAAATTACATAAAGTTTCCACAATTTTTTTCATATTTACATATAGACCACAAGATTTTCCATATTTGCACATAAAGCCCAAACAATATAGGATTCCTAAAATACTCATAAAACTCATATTTCTTGTAATTATCATTGAAGCACCAAATCACACTATTGTAATAAATTATTTCCTTTATAATAAAATATGCTTAACTTAGTTTTTAATCATATAATAATTTAATTTCAAGTAATAATATGTTACTAATTCCATAAGTCTAAATATACCCAAAATTATTTCAAATCTATCTTTAGAAAATATGTAGATAAATTACCTTTACATGTTCAACATAAGTGAAAAAATATTTTTATCTATATAAGGATATAATCATAAGGTAAATAAAAGAACAATGAAATCTTTCAAGAAGTATTTAAAAAGAACTAATCAAAATTATATCAAAGCTTTAGGAAATCACTTCAAGTAAGAAACTAGTTAGTTTATATGTCATGTTCCTAATGGGACCTTAACTTAAATATTTGTAAATAATATTTCTTAATGTTAATAAATTTATATTCAAATGTTAATAAATTTATATTCAAGCCAAATATTTATAGTCCAAGGTCCATAGTTAAAGTCCAAATGTTATGATTATAAATTGTCTCAATCAAGTCAAAGTGAGTCGTAAAGACTCCTAATAGTCATAATAATGTTTATAAATTCATAAGTCCATAACAAAGGTCATGATTAATATAACTATATTTTAGTGTCTTTTTATATTTTATTAAGTCTTAATGGTCCAAGAGAAATATAACACATAAACCAAACTAAATGCTCAAAGGTTTAGAATCCATTCATTATAATGAATTAAACAAAACACTTTTTATGAACCAAAAATATTTCATAATCAAATACATAATGAGGTCAAAACCAAGCTATATCACCTTAAAATTTCACAACTTGTGCACAAAGCTTTATTAAATGAAAATACATGGTTAAACAATTTTATACAACATTGAAATATTTGAAGAAAGCATAATCAAAATTTAAAATGATCTTTGATCATACTTTTCAACCATATAAATAGACAAATAAGCATGCATCATATACATATATATTAAGTATTTTATGTCACAATCTTTAAATCATTTAAAGATATTAAAAACCATAAACACAAACTTTGAGTATCATAACAACATCATATATGAAAATTATACATGAACTTATTAGTGAAAGAAATACCTACTTGTTCTTGGAGCTTTAGAAACTTAGCTATACCAAGGCTGAGCACGTAACTTCTTCAACTTTTCTAAACCCTCTCAAAGGGCCAAAATTCATGTATAAAGGTTAGGAAGTGTTGATGTTAGATGATGATAAGAAGAGGTGATAATTTGGAGGTGTTTTGCTAAAAATTTGTAAGTGTTTTTATTGGCTTTTTCTAAGTTAATTATGTTATAAACTTATTTTCTAACATTTAGTGGCATATTTGTAATTTTAATAAAACCTAAGGAAATGTGCTAAGTTCTAGATTGTACAGCTATTAAGTCTTGTAATATTTTAATTAGACATTTTTTATTATCTCTTGAATATTTTTTTGCCTAAATAAAATTTCGTACTTTCTAAATAAAAAACTATAATAAAGCAACACTATATGAAGAAAAATTGGGTATGTTACATTTTTCCTTCCTTCAAGAAATTTCGTCCTTGAAATTTGATTATCTTAATTAAAAATCTCTGGATAGTCTTTCTAAAGATCCTTTTCTTTTTCCCACGTTGCCTTTGGAGTCAATCCTTCAGGACTTTCACCAAAGAAATAGTCTCACCATTTTGAGTTCCTTAGGCTTTTATCCAAAATCTTAATAGGTTTAACCTCATACATTAAATCACCTCTTAATTGAACAAGTCATTTCTGGAGTAGATGTGAAGGATTAGGGGAATATTTCTTTAATACACATGAAAGACATCATGAAGGTTTGAGAGGTTTGGGGGTAGAGCAAGGCGATAGGCAACATAACTAATTCGGTTCAAAATTTGGTATGGACCAAGAAAATGAGGACTCAACTTCCTAGTTTTCAAAGTTTGCCTAGCCTTATCAGGAGAAAACCCTAAGAAATACGTGTTCACCCTCTTGGAATTCTAAGGCTTCCTTCTTCTTTCAACATAACTCTTTGCCGACTTATCCAGTCAGCAATTTATCCTGATAAGCTTAATTTGGTCTGTGGTCCCTTGGACAATTTTAGGTCCTAGCATTTCTCTCACCATCTTCATACCAATACAATGGGGATATACACTTCCTACCATATAAAGTCTCATATGGTGTCAATCCTGGAATGATAATTGTTGTTATATGAAAACTCTACTAATGGTAGATAGCAATCCCAATTTCTTTGTTGTTCCAAGATCCAGGCTCTCAACATATCCTCTAAAGTCTCTATAGTTCTCTCATATTGCCCATCAATCTGAGGATGATAAGCAGTACTAACACTTAACCTAGTACCAAAGGCTCTTTGTAATGTTCCCCAAAACCTAGAGGTGAACCTAGGATCTTAATCAGAGACAATACTTGTGGGTACACTATGGATTTGAACAATCTCATTAATGTACAATTTGGTTAGCTTATCTAGTGAATAGTTAGCTTTAATGGCTAAAAAATGGCAGATTTAGTCAATTCTCCACTATAACCCAAACTCCATTATGTCCGAAAGATGTCCTAGGTAATCCCATCACAAAATCTATGGCTATGTTGTACCACTTCCATTCAGGGATTTCTAAAGTTTGAAGTAAACCTAAGGGTTTCTGATGCTCAATCTTGACTTTATGACAAACTAAGCATATTGCCACAAATTCTGCTATATCCCTCTTCATTCTTGGCCACCAGAAGAATTGTTTAATTTCCTGATACATTTTGGTGGCTCCAAGGTGTATGGTATCCTTGTTATGTGCTTTATCTAAGATTAATTTCCTTAGATTTCCTACACTAGGTACACATAACTTGTCATGATATAACGGTGCTCCATCTCCAACAATGCAAAAGTCCTTTTGTTCCCCCTTACTACCAATTCTTTGTAGGTTTACAAAAGTTGATCTTCCTTGACCTTCAATGATCTGTTTCCTAAGGTTATTTTCTATCTCAAATGATTCAAACTGAAATGGTCAACCTCTATGGTTATTTCAAGATTCAAGTCTCTAAATTTTTCTAATAATTCCCATTCTTTGACCATCAAACTTGTCACATGTAGATATTCTATCGAGTGCATCGGTAATTACATTGGCTTTACCTGGGTGATATTTAACTTCAAAATCATAATCCTTTGGAAATTTTAACCACTTTCTTTGTCCCAAATTCAACTCTTTTTGGTCAAACAAATACTTCAAACTCTTATGATCAGTGAAAGCTTCAAACTTAACACCATATAGGTAATGTCTCCATATCCTAAGAGCAAAAACTATAGCCTAACTCCAAGTCATGGGTAAGGTAGTTCTCTTCATGTGGTCTCAATTGCCTAGAAGCATAAGCTATTACTTTTCCTTCTTACATTAAGACACACCCTAAACCTTTCTGGAGGCATCACTATACACTACAAAATCCTTTTGGGTTAAGGATAACTAATAATGGAGCCAATGTGAGCCTGCATTTTAACTCTAGAAAACTAGTTTCACACTCAATGTCCACACAAATGGTTTTCCCTTTTGGGTCAACCTAGTCAAAGGCAAAGCTAATTGTGAGAATCCTTGAATAAACTTCTTGTAATATCCTCAAGTCCTAAGAAACTCCTAATCTCATTATCATCTTAGGTTTCTCCCAAGACAATACAACTTCTACCTTACTAGGGTTCACAGACACACCATCCCCATTAATCACATGACCTAAGAATTTTACTTCTTTTAGCCAGAAATCACACTTCTCTAGTTTTGCATACAATTATTTTCCTTTAATATATGCAAAACTATCCTTAAATGCTTTTTATGTTCTTCCTCAATCTTAGAATAAATCAAAATATCATTAATAAATACCACCACAAATTTATCTAAGAAAGGTCTAAAAATCCTATTCATATAATCCATGAAAATAGCTAGTACATTAGTCAATCCAAAAGGCATCACCAAAAACTCATAATGTCCTTACCTAGTCCTAAAAGCGAGTCTTAGGTGTATCTTCTTCCTTAATCCTAATTTGGTGATATCCATCTTAAATCTATCTTAGAACATTGTGGCTCCTCTCAGTTGATAAAAAATGTCATCAATCCTAGGAAAGGATACTTATTCTTAATGGTAACTTTATTCAATTGATGATAATCTATGTACAACCTTAAGCTACCATCCTTTCTTCTTTATAAACAACAGTGCTCCCTAAAGTGAGGCACTAGGTCTAATGAATCCTTTTCCTAATAGATCTTCTATCTGTTTCTTCAACTCACTCAACTTAGGAAGTGACATTCTATAGGGTGCTATGGATATGGGACCAGTACTAGGCAAGAGGTTAATAGAAAACTCTATCTCTTCTTAGGATGTAATATCTCAATATCAAGGTGGAAATACCCAGGAAATTTTTCACTCCAGAAATATCTTCAATCTTTAGCTAATTATTTGCCTCTGATTCCAATGAGCATAGTAAAACACTTCCTAGGGTTTGTTTAGTTAAACATTCTCCTATTTGATTGGCTAAGGGTTCAATCTTGATAAGGAGGTTGCAATGGTATTTTGGACAGTAAAATGTATGGTTTCTCCAGCAATTTAGAAAGACATCATTATCAATAACCAATTCATAACTAGAATAATATCAATATCATACATAGGTAAACAAATAAGATCAACATGGAACAATGAGTACCAATCTGAATATGACAGTCCAAACAAAATAAGTTATAAAGACAATAAAGTCATGTGGCAGGATAGACATGGGTAATTCAAGTTCATTTGCATAAGTTGGAGAAATAAAAAAATGAGTAGCTCTAGAATCAACAGTACAATTAATGTTTTATTATTTAAAATACATGTACCTTGTATCAATTTCAGGATTCTAACCTTCTTTGTACTCAGGGCAAAGACTCTTCCTTTGGCTTGAGGCTTCTGATTGGAAATTCTCCCTTATGCTAATTAAGGACATTCACGTCGTAATGTCCGTCTTTTGCACGTGAAACAAACACCCATTCCTTTCAAACATGGCTTATTTCCATGATTTTTCCCACAATTTCCACAAATAAGGGTTAGGGTAGGTATAGGACTAGTCTCATGGTGGCAAAGGCATTTTTCCTCTATCCAGATACCTCTCGCTAATTGGTTTTGGTTTAGCTTCCTTCCTGTTCTTTTGAAATTGTGGTGGGATGAATCTACTTTTATATTTCTCTTTTTCTTTTAAACATATTTTGATGCTCTCCTCCAAATCCTTAATATTTTATTTAGCAATCCTGCATTTATTTACCAATAAAGAAATTTTTTATTTTATAGTACTTCCAGCATTCTTTAGTTCTGGATTTAGGTCAGCCTCAAATTTCATTGCTTTCCAAGCTTCATCTGGATTGAATTTTAAATAAGATGAAAACTTGGCCAATTCTTCAAATTTTGATACATATTGTCCAACAGTCATATTTCCTTGCTTAATTCCAGGAATTCAATCTTTCTCTGTTCTTTACACTTATTGAAAAATAATTTTTCAAAAAGGTTGCTTTGAATTATTCCCATGTGGAGGAACTTCTTATGCCTCTAACAGAACTTATGCCCTCCACCAATGCTCAGCCTCACCAACAAGCATATAGGTGACATAAGTCACCTTCTCTATTGATGCACACCATGACCTCAAATATCTTTTCTATGTTCATCAACCAATTTTCAGCTATGGTTGGGTTGTATTCTCCTTTGAAGGATGAAGGTTGCATCTTTTTAAATTCAGTTAGCCTATAGAATTGAGGATGCAAACTAGGTGTATCTCCATTAACAATTCCTTGACTATTGACATTCCGTTTCTAGCACCATTCTCGTCCATCTATTGCAACATCCTATTAGTCAACATCACTTGTTCCCTAATTGCTGCAGCCATATTCTCAGGGTATTTCTTCTTCTTCCACCATTAAGGAACAGAATCTGTCTTGGTCGCATGTTGTTTCTACATACATAGTTAGTTATGTATTGAGGTGATCAAGCTCAATATTCCTACCTGAGGCTAGAAACAATTGCCACACAAAACAAACTTATATAAAGAAAACCCTATATGGAGAAATATGACATACATGAATTCTACTTAATGAGGTTGTCTTCAGGGAAGTTACTGATACCATTAATGTAACACCTTACTAAGCTTTAATTCTTCTACCTTAATTTTTAATATCATTATTATTTTAAACAATAGTTAGTTAACATAATATTATTAACCTGTAACTTGAAATTTTATGAGAATTTTTTAACTGCTCTGAATATTTGTATTCATAGTCTTATACTGGAATAATGTATACAATGTAAATCATGCATTTGGTAGATTCAAAAGAGAGGTGGGTCACAATGGACACGCTTAAATACCAAGTTTCCTAAGGAAAGTTTTCCAAATTACACTTTCAAATTAATACACTTTCTTCCAGCAACCCAAGGATAATTTTTAAATGACAAAGAATATTTATTTTTAACATATTACTACTATTTGTTAATAGGAATTCCCATAGTTTAGATAACCATCATCTATAGAAACATACTTCACTACTAACATCAATTCATAGGGTACAATACATATTACACATTCAAGATACATTAAGGAAAACTTTAATACAATAATATAACATAACCAAAGTTTAGTAATAGATAGTAAAGATTTTATCTAGCACACATAATAGAATCTGATTATTTAAAATTAAGTCCAAGGCTACATCCATTTCACTCTCGTAACGATAATGCTATCTGGAAACATCAAAGAAATGGGTGATAGAAGCTTAGTAGGGTGTTTTCAGGGAAGTCCCACTTCATCCCAAAAATACTAAAAATAATGCGAAGTAGGTAGATGCAATCTTTTATATTAACTCAAATTATATTTTACTAATGTCAAGCAAGAAGTGTATAATATATAATAAAAATGTTAAAAGAAGTGTAATAAATAATCATGAGTATCCTGTAACTCCTTTTAATGGTTGTAGCTCTGCAAGGTTTATTTCATATTGGATTTGTGAGAGTTCTCATTATTAGGGTATACATTAGATAAGTGAATGCAAGTCCTTTCTCCAGCATGGCGGTCCAAGGCATCACTACAACATTTCCCAAGTCCTTTCTGCTACAAGGTGGGGCCTGGTGTCACTTATTTATGTATTCATTTCACATAATGCATACAGTATACGTAAAGAATGAAAATTACATAAAGTTTCATGATTTCTTTCATATTTACATATAGACCATAAGATTTTTCATATTTGCATATAAAGCCTAAACAACATAGGATTCCTAAAATACTCATAAAACCCATATTCTTGTAATTATCATTGAAGCACCAAATCACACTATTATAATAAATTATTTCCTTTATAATAAAATATGCTTAATTTAGTTTTTAATCATATCATAATTTAATTTCAAGTAATAATATGTTACTAATTCCAAGCCTAAATATACCCAAAATTATTTCAAATCTATCTTTAGAAAATATATAGGTAAATTATCTTTACATGTTCAACATAAGTGAAAAAATATTTTTATCTATATAAGGATATAATCAAAAGGTAAATAAAAGAGCAGTGAAATCTTTCAAGAAATATTTAAAAAGAACTAATCAAAATTATACCCAAGCTTTAGGAAATCATTTCAAGCAAGAAACTAGTTAGTTTATATGTTATATTCCTAATAGGACCTTAACTTAAATTTTTGTAAATAATATTTCTTAATATTAATAAATTTATATTCAAGTCAAATATTTATAGTAGTCCATAGTCCAAGGTCCATAGTTAAATCCAAATGTTTTGATTATAAATTGTAAAATAAAGTCCAAGTGAGTTTTAAAGACTCATAATAGTCTAGATAATGTTTATAAATTTATAAGTCCATAACAAAGGTCATGATTAATAAGATATATTTTAGTGCTTTTTTATATTTTATTAAGTCTTAATCGTTCCAAGAGAAATATAACACATAAACCAAACTATATGTTCAAAGGTTTAGAATCTATTCATTATAATGAATTAAATAAAGCACTTTTTATGAATAAAAAATATTTTATAATCAAATACATAATGAGGTTAAAACCAAGCTATATCACCTTAAAATTTCACAACTTGTGCACAAAGCTTTATTAAATGAAAATACATGGTTAAACAATTTTATACAACAGTGAAATATTTGAAGAAAGCATAATCAAAATTTAAAATGATCTTTAATCATACTTTTCAACCATATAAATAGACAAATAAACATGCATCATATATATATATAGGTTAAGTATTTTATGTCACAATATTTAAATCATTTAAAGATATTAAAAACCATAAACACAAACTTTGAGTATCATAACAACATCATATATGAAAATTATACATGAAGCTTATTAGTGAAAGAAAAACCACTTGTTCTTGGAAGCTTTAAACTTAGCTACATCAAGGCTAAACCAACAACTTCTTCAGCTTTTCTAAATCTTCTCAAAGGCTAAAATTCATATATAAAGGCTGGGAAATGTTGATGTTAGATGGTGATAAGAAGAGATGATAATTTGGAGGTGTGTTGCTAAAAGTTTTTAAGTGTTTTTAATGACTTTTTCTATCGTAATTATGTTATAAACTTATTTTCTAACATTTAGTAGCATATTTGTAATTTTAATAAAACCTAAGGAAATGTGTTAAGTTCTAGATTGTACAACTATTAAGTCTTGTAATATTTTAATTAGACATTTTTAATTATCCCTTAATATTTTTTTGCCTAAATAAAATTCTTATACTTTCTAAATAAAAACCTATAATAAAAAAACACTATATAAAAAAAATTGGGAATGTTACAAGCTCCACCTTCTCCCGCTCTTTTATCATTGCTCTTAGCCAAGCATTGACAGGGGTCAGGGATCTATAGTGTCATATTTTAACAATTGTGAAAGAGTCATATGGCTATGTCTCGGTCACTTGTCAATCAACTCACCTAGTCACCGAGTTCTCTAGTATGTTCAGAACTCTATTTCCTTTCAGCAGCTTCACCTTCTTCTAATTTCTTTTCTCTCTACTCTAAGGACGTTGAAGGGCATCAAAAGACCTATAGTATCATATTTTAACAATTGTGAATGACCAATTTGGGTATTTAAAATTATTAGGACCAATTTGTTCATCAAAGAAATGTTGGGACCAATTTAGGGCAAAATTGATAGGCGTGTGAGGTCATCTCAACAAGGCACTTCTCCAGCTCTTTTTTCATCTCTCTAGCAGGCATTGATAGGCAGTAAGGATCTATAGTGTCATATTTTAATAATTTTGAGGGAGCTCCAGACTTCTCGTCACTCAGCTCTTTGATCGTTGTAGTCATAAGAGATTTGAAAGGGTTAGGATCTATAGTGTTATATTTTAACAATTGTGAGGAGTCTTGCCACATGCATAAGTCTCGACTCAAGCAGCAGTTAAGCTTCTAGCTAAGTCTAGCATTAGCCCAAGTTCTATTTCTTTCACGGCTCAATCTCTCAAACTCTTTTTTCTTTATTTGTCAGGAAGAAGGTTGAAGCTTAAAAGGTATAATATATATTTAATAATTGTGAAGGACTAATTTGAATATTCATAAATGTTAGGATCATTTTATTGATTAAAGAAATTGTCAAAAATCAATTTGGTATTTACTCAAAATAGTAACAATCCACTCGGCTCAGCTCGGTTGATATATTGGAGGAAGGAAGCGTTTGTTTGCTGAATAACACGAGAGAAGGGCACAAAGCACGTGCGACGCGGAACACTGCGTCTGGGTGCCTTCGTTCTTTCTCATTCATTCTGCGTGCGTTTCGTTTTCATCGCAGAGACCCATCTCTCTCTCTCTCTCTCTCTCTCTATGTAGCTTGCCTCGCTGCTTGTTGTTGTTGTTGTTGTTGTTGGGAGTGTAGTCCTCCTCTTCATCTCTGATCAGGTAATAGTCTTAATCCTACATCACATTGTAATAACTCGCCCTCACTTTTTTGTTTGTTTGTTTGTTTGTTATGGGTTTAATTTTTCGTAGCCGATTGCAGCTGCTTGTGCTGGATTTGCCTGTATTTTGCGTGCTATTATGCTTTGTGCCATCGCAGAAATCAAGATTCCTAGGCAGATTTGTGGGTCAGAGTATTAAAGAAGCTGTTTTTTTTCCCTTCTTCTTGTTGTTTTGTTCTCACAAAAAGACAGAATTTTTTATCTATAGTTTTTTTTAAATTTTTTTTTCAAAACTAAGGAATAATTGGGGGTTAATCTATTTGGCTATATGCGTTTGATTGGTTGATTATCAGTTACTATTTGGCTTCCGAGCTTTTTTTAATTGCTCTGGTGAATATATTGCTTAGTATATAGTGATATATATAGCTTCTGATTGCTGTCTCAGATGTTAAAAATACTCACCCTTTTTCCCCAAGTTTACATTAGTGCTTTTCCTTTAATTCTTGTCTGGAAACTTGTTGAGATCTTCAGCGGAAGCATAGGCTGGCAGTAACTGTGTGTTAGTCTCTTTTAGTTTTATGCTGCCTTAGCAAAATTTCAAGTAGCATTGCCACTCGGTACCATCTGTGTGGGAGTTTTATGGAGGCTGACATAAAATCTTGCTATGCTTTATATTGGTTCTATTGGATATGGACTTCTAAGTCTTTTGATTGAGTTTGTTTATACCATCATTGCAAACTGGTTCTGATAATTAGCTTAGATTTTTCACTTAGACCATTGTAAAGATTCTAATAACATTGACTTTTCTTGTGTGCTAGGATAAATGAGATGGCATCTTCAAATAATGTTGAGTTGGAGGCGGCAAAGTTTCTGCACAAACTCATCCAAGATTCTAAGGATGAGCCAGCCAAGTTGGCTACTAAACTCCATGTGGTGAGTGAAATTTTCTTGTAAATGGATTTCTTTAACTGCTCCTTCTCACCCCTTAATTGGTTTTATAGGCTTAGTTTGCTTGTAATTAACTTGATGAGTGTTTCAGATACTACAACACATGAAATCAAGTGGGAAGGAGCATTCAATGCCATATCAAGTGATATCAAGGTAGAATACATGCAACATATAGCTCAAATGCATGCATATGTTAATATTTTGTAGTCAATTGTTGAGCCCTTCTGTGCTTGAGATTGATTTTGAAAATTGTGATGCCTTTTGTGGGTGTAAAGAGTGAGCTGTGATAATTGAGTGGAACATCTGATCCTATTCAACTTCATAAGAACATATGGTTACATTTGAACTCCTCCACATCTGGTAATTAAAATATTAACCAGCACTAGCATGCTTGTGATGGAAATGAAGTAATTGTGGGAATAGCTTATTTAGGTATTTTTAAAGGAGGATGGAAGATGACGAACATTTGTTGGATTTTGGACCTCTTTCCAACAGAACAGCTAGGCTTGTTTAGTTGCTTTTAGTAAATGGGTTTGAATAATATGCATGATCATGAAGCTGAGTAGCTGTGGGCTATTTCTAGCATGAAAATAAATTGACTTGATCGCCTGGGTGAAAGATTTAAACAATTTGAGTTTTCCCACTTAGCAGCTTAAGCTTGTTGGATTGTTGATTCTTGACGGATTGTTGATTCCTGACATGGTGTTAAGAGGCTCTATAACCAAGTGGTTAGAAGTTCAAACCTTGCTGTTCTCATTCTTTGTATTAAGTTCATTTTCAGCTCGAGGTAAAATGGTTCTATGCTTTGTCCACATTTTAAGCTTGAGTTGGTTATTGACAGAGTTTGCAAATGGATGATAATCTTAAAGATATTGTGACAGTCCTCAGTTTGGCTGTGATTTGGGGTCATTGGCTGGAAAGGAATGCTAGGATTTTAATGATTCCTTTTGACTAGTGATTTTCTTTGGGATAGGATTACTTTTTCGGTATCCATTTGGTTCTCTACTCATGGATGTGTTCCTTTGACTGAAATACAAAGGGATTGACATGCTTTTGTGCACGGTTTATCCGTATAGGACTTAGTTGTTAACTTTTTATTTCTTTGTGAGCATTCCTTGTCCTCTTTTGTCTTCTGTTCTATACTTTTTGTATTGAAAGTCTTAAATTTCAGGGCTCATATTGCATACCATTTACTGCGAATTTTCTTAGTGGCGGCTTAATGATATTATAGTGAGGCTTATATCTGATCATTCTTAGCTCTGGACATAATCTTCCCAGTCTTTCATTTAAAGCAACTTGCCTTTTCCTCCAATGTATGTTATAGGGCAATGGAGACTGTCATCAATCAGCATGGTCTTGATATTGAAGCACTGAAGTCATCACGTCTTCCTTTGTCATGCGGTGCTCAAATAGGTAGTCTTTGCGTATTTGCATATTGCTGGAGAAAAGAACATGATAATTTTCCAGAGATTTTGATGTTATTGTTTGGTAATTTGGGCAGGATCTTCACAGGCAGTAGGTGTTGCTACAGATTCAAGAGTGGGCTTGGCTGAAAATGAGATGCCCAAAATGGATTCTTTTGCTTCTGGCCGGCCACCAGTTGCCCAAGTAGTGGAGCTCCTGATTATTATCAAGGTTCTGTGGCTCAGAGGAGTAGTCAGTCTTTTGATCAAGAAAGTCCATCTAGTTTGGACTCTAGGTCTGCTAACTCACAGTCACAAGATAGACGTGATGCTGCTAAATTGGACAAAAAGGTGAAACAAAAGGATGGTAAGAAATCTGCCTCAAAGAAAGAGGGGAGATACATCATCACCTGTACAACTGCATGTTGACAATCCTTCTCAACTAGATCACCGAAATGCTGTTAATACGAGGAAGGGTAAAATGGCCAAGGCTGAACCTTCAGATGGTCTTTCAGTCAAAAGCGGAGAACTGACTAACTTTAATAGGGTTCCAAGTAGCAGCCAAATGGATAATTCTCTGGCTTTGCCTGGCAGCATGAGAACAATGCACAGGGCCAAACAAGAAGGTTCTCGCTTATTGGAACAGCAAACAGATTTGGCAAAGATTGGCAACTCAATGCCATGTGCTCCGAATTCTAAATATACAGAAGATTGGAGGTTTCATCTGCGCATATTGCTTCTGGAAAACATCAAGGTGGTTCTCATCTTATATAGATGAGATTAGGGGTGTATGAATCAAAATAAAGCTGTATTACTTTCTGAAAAATCTCAGGTTCCCTGCTTTTCTTTCAGTGTTGTTCCTGGTGGTATGATGACTGAAATTCCGATGCAGTAGTTAATGCATCCATCCCTTGGATCAAGTAAGGGATATGGAATTTGTGCAATGATCATTGTGTAGTTCAATGAATCAATGCTTTTGGGTTTGAGAGCTGCAAACAATTTGGATTATTTATACATAAAATGCCAGTGTCAAATATAGAAGTGGTGAACTTTGAAGAAATTAGAGAGTTTATGCATAAATATAAACCATGGGAATTCAGGAATCTATGCATTTTCTTTCTTTTGACTTCTGGTTCTACACTCATGACCGTTGAGCATTCTATGCTCCTGGGCACTTTTTTCTTATTTATTAATATTCCTGCAAATGACAAATTGTGGAAAAAAAAAATGAATTAAGAGAATATCAGTTTTACTTGTATGTTAAAATTACATTATCAAATTATGCTGAATTTCAGGTGCTTATCCTAAGGTTCATGGAGGGGTGGGGGTTGCTACTAGTGCCTATCCAATGGGTGAACCAGTTTTACCAAATGTGATGCGGTATAGTGGTATGCTTGAGCATGATGTTGGAAGTTCTACTTCTTTAGCTGATGGACATAAAATAGCTCAGGTATTTGTTGTATATTATTTGGGAGCTCAGAGACTTCCCATTTATTATGATGGGTGAACTACACCTACTTAGCTGATATGCATGGTATAGCTCCCTTTCTGTTTCATATTTTCTAATGAAATACATTCGTTGTTCATGTTTGCTTCCTTAAATCAGTCTGCCTTGTTGGAAAGGTAGTTTCAACAAAGGGATCTGTTATTACTGTTTATTTGGTGGATATGGTGCTTTTTTGTTTTTACCAAATTTGAAGACAAATAGAAAAGGGAAAAGATAGCGGCCTTAATATGGACAGAAGTGATCAACAATTAATTATGTCCTTTTTGTCTTCCACTGTTGCTGTGCATTAATTTCTTCTTCTGATTTGACTTTAAGCTCTTTATTTTGTTGTTTTTTACATATTGCTATAATCGTCTTACTAAAGTTGACTTTATGTGGCAATTTGGATTATAGTTAGTTAAACCTCCTTCATTTGTTCTCTGTACCTGTATGACATGTATATGAGGCAACTTGATTGCTTTAACAGATAATTTTATGGACAGATTGACAGGCAAAGTAGTAACTCCGAAATGACTATGCTTAGACAAGGTGTTCCTCCCAGAGATATGGGAAAATCCACAGTCTCTGCTGTGCGTGAATCATCTGCCATGCCTTCAAAGAACAACAGTTAAAACAGCTTCGAGCTCAGTGCCTTGTTTTTCTGGCATTTAGGTGAACATAATCTGCTACCAGTGTTTAGATATGAAAAGATGGAATTAAATTATATCATGTTGTTTTATATTATTTTCAATGTGCAGAAATGGTTTACCACCAAAGAAATTACACCTTGAAATTGCTCTTGGAACCACCTTTTCTAGAGAAGGTGACTGACATATATTTATTTTTTAATTCTACATAATAAAATATAGTTGTTGACTAACTGGTGAGCGATATGATGTTCACACAGGAAAAGATCTTACTGACCACAAAGGAAAATCACAATCTTCTAATGATTTGGGTAACTCATCTGGGGTCATGATGCCTCCAGGGCCCCCTTCTGCTGGAAAAGCTCAAGAAGCTGATTCTTCCTCAAAGGGAGTTGAGAGCCCAAGAATGATGGAGGACAAAGGTATGCTTTCAGAAGACAGGAAACATCTAGCTGCGAAAAAAGTAGAGTTTGAAAAGCAAATTCAAGAAAGAGTCGCTGCGCAAGCTTCCCCAGTGACCTCTTTCCAGCAGCAAGATTTTTCAAGTACAAAGGGTGATGTTGACAATGGTAATCTGCTGGTTGGAAGGTCCAACCGACCTCTTCTGTCATTGGCCTGAATAAGCAGGTGAATCCTGAGCTCAATAGCTGGCGTGGATTTGCTATTCCTAATGAGGCTTCAAAAGGACCCTTGCAAGTCTCTTCTGTTCAGAATGAGTTGCCTATAGAAAGAGGAGACGATATTCCTTGTCAGTTTCAAAATATTATTAACAACAGTGGTTCCCGGAATCACAATTCTGTTAATCACTTGGCTTATTCTTTAAAAGAGCATTGGAAACCTGTTCCAGGGACTGACATTGATCGCCAAGGAGCAACCATGATGAAGGATGCGGATTTAGTTGCAAAACATGTTTCTTCAGGTGAAAGCCGTACTTAATAAAACCATGGGACTGCAATCAGTTTTTTGATAATCATGCTTTCTGCATTATTTATAGTGCCAATAATCCACTACTTTCTGACTTGGAGTGAAATTAATTGCAGATGGGTTCAAAACAGTTCCTGTTGATGATGCATCTAGACATGATGCTTCTCTTACTACTGAGCAGGAAGGGAATGAGAGGTTTACATTGCCACCTCCAAAATATACAATGTCAGAGAGATGGATTATGGATCAGCAGAAAAAGAGGGTTCTAGCTCAACAAAACTGGGTTCAAAAACAGCAAAAAACAAAGCAAAGAATGACTACATGTTTCCTCAAGCTGAAGGTTTGGTTTAATTGCAACTTTTGCTAGTTAGTGTTGTATATGCGATTTATTTGTGCACCCCACACACGGTATTTGCTTGGTGACAATTTAGAGTGTGTTTGTTTCCAGAAAACAGTTTTCATTTGTTATTTTCAGCTTTTCTGTTTCAGGATTTTGTGAAAGAAACAATAAAAGCCTAGATTTTGTAGTTTTCACTGTTGCCTTAAAATCCTGAAAAATACTACTCTAATTGAAAACAAGAACTGAAAACTGAAAACTGTTTTGTGAAACCAAACGTACCTTAATATTGCATAGACCTTATAGCCTTTGGTTCATTGAATGTGATGTAGGAAAATGTGAGCTCATCTGAAGATATATCTACTAAAACAAAAAGTGTCATAGAGTTGAAGAAACTTCAGCTATTAGACCTCCAACGTCGTCTCCATAGGTAATTGGTTTTCTTAAATGAGGGATTAAATCATCTTCTATCTGTGAAAATTTCTTTTATACAAAACTCTTCTATCAATGTGACAGTATCTTTTCCTTTTCTTGGCAGTGATTTTCTGAATGACTTTTTCAAACCGTTACAACCAGATGGACCAATTGAAGACAGTTAAGAAACATAGGCATGGTAGGAGGGTCAAACAACTAGAAAAATATGAGCAGAAAATGAGGGAAAACGTAAGAAAAATTCCGAAAGACAGAAGGAGTTTTTTGGTGAGATAGAAGTTCACAAGTATGTGCCTTTCTGTCCATTCCTACATTTCTTTTTCTCTTCAATTCTTCTGTTGTATTTTATTAGGTGAAGCTATAGCTTTTCTTTTTATTTGTTAGTGAATAAATCTGTGTTCTCATCTGCCCCTCCTCCTTCTTAACTCAACAGTTGCTTTATTACTTGATATTTAGGGAAAAACTTGATGTATTCAAAGTCAAGAGGGAACGGTGGAAGGGTTTCAATAGATAATGAAAGTTCCATAAAAGAAAGAGCGTATTCATCGTGAGAAGATTGATAGAATTCAGCGGGAGAAGATTAATTTATTGAAAATAAATGATGTGGAGGGTTATCTACGGATGGTGCAGGTAGTTTTATCTACTTAATATATTTAAATGGATATTAGACTTGCATAGAAGTTCTTGTGTTTAATAGATTTTGTCATAACACATCCATGATGATTTCATTAGGATGCAAAATCTGATCGTGTGAAGCAACTTCTTAAAGAGACTGAGAAGTATCTTCAAAAGCTTGGTTCCAAGCTGCAGGAAGCAAAGGCTGCAGCAGGTCGCTTTGAACATGATGTTGATGCAAGAAGTGCCAGTTATCTTGAGAAGAGTGAACCTACTCTTGAAAATGAGGATGAAGGTGATCAGGCCAAGGTATGACTCCCTTGCACATCTCTTTCTTAAGTTTAAATCTTAAATAAATCACTTATTTGTTCCAATTATGTTTTACAGCATTATTTGGTAAGCAATGAGAAATATTATATGATGGCCCACAGGTATCAGTTCTGTACTTGTAGTTTTTATTTTATTTTATTTTTTTAATTTTGGGTATTTTGCTACTGGTAATTTTTTATTGTAGACATTTTCTAATCAACAAAAGGATGAACAAGGTTTAAGACTTATGAGTTTTAGTTATTATTTCTGTTACAAAAATTAAAAAAAATTCTTCCTCGGTAACTTTGGTATTGAATTACCTACTATGTTGAGTAAATCTCTTGCTTCATTCTAAGTTTATTTTTATTTTTTTAACTACAGTGTAAAGGAGAGCATTGCAGGGCAGCCATCTTGTTTGCAGGGCGGAAGATTGAGGGAGTATGTTACATTTACACATGGTTGTATTGCATGTGGTTTTATTGATGTGTTTGTATTTTGTTGTGGGGATCACAGAGTGATTGCTTTTAGTTGAGTGGTGGAATAGTTGAATAGATATGTATGATAAAATTCTTTAGTCTCTGGTTCAGTAGAGTATTATTTTTTTACTCCACTGCCTATTATTTTTCTTTCCAGTTTTCTTAATTATTCTTGTTTGATTAGCATCGAGTTTGGGTTTACATTCCTTGTTATTGCAATTTTTGTCATTAGGTATCAAATGAATGGCCTGAGGTGGCTTGTTTCTTTATACAACAATCACTTGAATGGAATCCTTGCTGATGAAATGGGACTGGGTAAAACTGTCCAGGTAATATTTTATTATTATTATTACTATTATTTCTTAAAGTTTTTGTTGTCCTAATGTGTCAAATACTTAATAGAAAGTTGGGATAGAACCTATGTATGAGAAGATGATGATGAAAACTTGCCTATGGTCAGTGGTCATGTGAGAAGGCCAATGGAGGCTTCATTGAGGAAAGTGGATGAAATGATATAGTACAAATAAAAGAGGTAGAGTAAAACCAAAAAGGAAAAAAAAGGAGAAACCATTGAAAAAGACATTGCTCTAATTGGTGCTATTGAAAAGTGAAAATTACGCAATAGAATAAGTTTTGGTGGTGGTTGTTGTTGTTGTTGTAACATATCTTCTTCAGTCTGTATAATTGTTTTTTTGGGAAGGCATGTATAGATGTTAAAATTTTTGATTTAGAAAAGGTTTCAAAGAACTTGGGTATATCTGTAAAATACTAACACCCTGTTGTTTTATAGGTTATTTCTCTAATTTGCTACCTGATGGAATCTAAAAATGATAGGGGGCCATTTCTTGTTGTTGTGCCCTCTTCAGTTCTACCTGGTTGGGAGTCGGAAATCAACTTTTGGGCTCCTAGTGTTCATAAAATTGTCTATGCTGGACCACCAGAAGAGCGACGCCGGTTATTCAAGTAATGAGACTTTAAAACTGGATATGAACGCAACTCCATCTGTTTGATACAGTGCCTTGGTGTATGATTTTTATCACTGTTTCTGTATTTCAGGGAAAAAATTGTTCACCAGAAATTCAATGTCCTGTTGACAACGTATGAATATCTAATGAACAAGCATGATAGACCAAAGCTGAGCAAAATACATTGGCATTATATAATAATTGATGAAGGTCACCGCATAAAGAATGCTTCTTGCAAATTGAATGCTGACTTGAAACTCTATCAGAGCTCTCATAGATTGTTGTTAACTGGAACACCATTGCAGGTTTTTATGTTAATTTAATTTTTGTTATTGTAGTTTTTATTGCTGGTTACTTTGGATTTTTGCCAGTGTTCATTGAATTTGATTAAATTGGTTTTCAAACATATACTTTTTTTTGTGGGAATGATACGGAGAGGTTTCTGTTAGGCACTGCTTGTAGGCTAATGCTGTTTTTCTTTTGCTCTTAAATCTGTGACTGTGATATTAGTGTTATGAATGTTCCTTTGTATTTTATGCAGAACAATCTTGAGGAACTGTGGGCACTACTTAACTTCTTGTTACCAAACATATTCAATTCATCCGAGGATTTTTCTCAGTGGTTTAATAAGCCATTTGAGAGTACTGGAGATAACTCCCCGATGAAGTAAGCTTTGGATAATTTACATTGTGATCTATTGGTATTGCCAAGTCTTCATGTGTAATTCTTGACCTCATTGCTTTATATATACTGTTTGTGTAATTTCCAATTTGTAACAAGGCCTTACTGTCTGAGGAGGAGAACCTCTTGATTATCAATCGTCTGCACCAAGTTCTGAGGCCATTTGTACTTCGGAGGCTGAAACACAAGGTTCATTAATAAGTCTAACTTTCTAAGCTTAATATGCTTAATACTCCTTTTTGAGTTTTTACTTTTTGTATGTTATGATCGCAGTCTATTCACGTGAAAAAACTGGTGGCTTATGATTACTGTTTTGATTCATATAATCATTAATTCATTCTAATTGCTTCTTTGAAGTAAAATGATGAATATTTACATATTCATCATATTATGTTTATGGCAATGGATGCCTAATTATATATTCATATTTCTTTACTACCTTTTGGTTGAGGTCTTAATTTCTGTATGTATTTTGTTTCTTGAGAATCTCAAAAAAGGCTATCAGTTGTGAGGACCATAGCTTTTTACCTGTCGAAGACACATCCTTGTCATAAGTATTATATTCTGCTTTTGCATTGTGGTGTTAGGCACCACCATGAAATCAAGTTTGAAAAATTCCAGAATAACTTATTGTACAGTTTCTATAAATATGTTATTGTATAGAATTTTATAGAATCAATATTCAGTAACATTAGCACTGAGATGTTTATATACGTATATAAAAACTATTAGCTATTTGACTGGCTATTTGCTGCATTGCCTAAGTCAATCCATTATGTGAAATCTTACTTGTTTACGGATATTAGATTTGGAAATCATTATTACAGGTTATTGTTCAATTTATTGTAGGTTGAAAATGAACTTCCTGAAAAGATTGAAAGACTTGTAAGATGTGAGGCATCTGCATATCAAAAACTTTTGATGAAGAGGGTGGAAGAAAATCTTGGTTCTATTGGCACCACAAAGGTGTCCCTTCTCGTACATTTTGTGCTCTTTTTGGTTTATTGATCTTTGTATAGTGGAAATACAATTTATTAGCCTCTTCTTTTCCTTGCATATAAGCTTCTCTGAATATTATACATGTTACATATATGCAATTTACTCTGGTGGTCTGATTGGAAGACTCAATTGTTAGGCTTGATCAGTGCACAACTCTGTCATGGAGCTTCGTAATATATGTAATCATCCATATCTCAGCCAGCTTCATGCAGAGGAGGTATATTCTTATCTTGTGCTGCTTCTGAGATGAATGTATTGTGTGACAGTTGAATTAAGATTCCTACTACAATTCAGTTTGATTTTGAGCCTTAAAATACAAACACCATACTTAATTTTCAATGTGACACATAAAGCTTAAGGAACACGTGGTGTTCCATGAAACAGCTATCTTCAACATCGATTTCTGAACACTGTTAAGGCAAAACCTGTCGAAAAGAAAGAAAGATCATAAATGTTGTCTTTCCACTGTTATCCACAAGAAAGTGAATGAAAAGGGATCTGAATTACTGAGGAATCTTTGGTAACTCACCATGAACCCTAGCAGAAAGGTTACAAGAATGCTCTATTGAGAGGATTCTAGAGCCCCCGGTCTCTTCCCAAATGTACAACAAATGTCTGGACAACCCCAATATATCGGTTGCCTTTTCCTTTTATTCCTAACTAACCCCACAACCACCTTTCCCTCCAAAACTAACTGCCTGACACCTGTACAATCTATTCATCTGCTGTTTTATGTACAATTGGGCCTGAGTCTTGTCCCACTCCCATCCTTTTCTTGCTAACATAAACCTGCCCAAACTTGGACCAAAAAAAAAACCTGCCCAAACATATGGTCCCTAACACTTTGTTTGAAAATTTTCCTTTGGCAAGAATTACCTATAGTTTCCGACTTTGATAATTCAGCCAGTAAGTAATAAAACATTTTCTGTTGGCTGTAACTGATTCTTTTTGATAGTCTCTTTGAACTAGTTCTTACTTTAATTATTTGATTTCTTAAATTCTATATGCTTTCTTCTTGTATGCTATTCCATAACTTTTACCTTTTTTAGGTGGATAGCTTTATACCTAAGCATTATCTGCCGCCGATTGTTAGACTTTGTGGGAAGCTTAGAATGTTGGACCGTATATTACCTAAATTGAAAGCAGCAGATCATCGGGTGAGAGCACTGCATTTTAACTCCTTTAATTTTAGTATTTTTATGAGTGGTCCTGAGGATGCTGAATGTTATTAGGGTTACCTTTTTTCTCGTGCTTCTCTTTGTTTGACATTCTAATTTGATACGTTCGCCTAATTTCTTCTTTAGACGCTGAATGTGATATTTTATTTTTCCTTTGCTCAAGGGATGGAATTGTACTAGTTCTTCATTTATTGAGTACCTTATCTTCTCTCTACTGGTTTTTTGTTTGGAAACTTCAGTCTAATGTTTGGTATCATGCTGTCAATGATTTTACAGGTTCTTTTCTTTTCAACAATGACCAGGCTTCTTGACGTTATGGAGGAATACTTAACCCTAAAACAGCATCGATACCTTCGGTTGGATGGGCATACCTCAGGAAGTGATCGTGGTGCCCTAATTGAACTGTTTAACCAACCTGGTTCTCCTTATTTTATATTTTTACTCAGGTAATTCCAATGTTTACTAGAGCACTGTGTGTGGCTGTGAAATAGTTGCTTGAAGCATTGGACTGAAGGGGAGAAAGAGACCTTTTATTTGGTTTCCAGTAAATTTAGATGAATTTCCTGCTTGGCATCTGTTTGAACCTTTACTGAGCAAATGAGGACAGTCTTGTTCAAATTTTACTGTTTGAAACTTTTTGGGTGATTAACATAAAGAAATCTGATAGCTGAAAACTGATGAAAGTAGGAGTTGAAGAATATAAGAGAACCTAAGGAACACACTGTGCATTGATGACCTAAATCTGAATCTGAAAATTATTCAGTTGCAGCTAAAAGCCAAAAGATAAACAATATTTTGTTCTAATGAACACACTGTGGTAACCAATACGATGGATGATGATTGCAATTGTTCTCCTGCACTGACAATAATGTAAAAACATGCTTTCAATATTTCTGTATTTCTGTCATGCTTCTAATTATTGCTTGATTCAAGATGCATAATGCGATAAGTCAGAAATGTTGCATATATATTATGGTATTATTTATTTTTTATGTATATATCATTATTATTTTTCTCTGTTAGAGTTAGTTTTGATTTTTTTTCCCGTTATTTTCATGATTTTAAAATATAATCCTAAGGTGATTACAAATCAGGTCCTAATTATTTTTGCGTAAGATTCATCATCCTATATTAGCTTTGCTATTGCTGACTTTGATCTTTGGGTATAAGCATTCGAGCTGGTGGTGTTGGAGTGAATCTTCAAGCAGCAGACACAGTGATCATATTTGACACTGACTGGAATCCACAGGCAATTAAATTCTTATATGATGGTTTTTTATGTGAAGTTATTTGCTTTTGCTGCTGACTATTTATGGTCTCTTTGGTTGCTGTGTTATATTTTCAGGTTGATCTGCAAGCCCAGGCAAGAGCTCATAGAATTGGTCAGAAGAAGGATGTTCTAGTTCTTCGATTTGAAACAGTTAGTATTTTTATCCTTATAATTGATGGAATGGAACCTAGGAGGGTGGTTAGAATTGTGAATATGCTTGTTATTGCTTGGGACTTTGTAAAGCTAAAAAAATTCATGGTCTTATATTATATCAACATATTTGATTTGGTTTCTGTTTAACAAATTTTGAGGTCTTAAGAATATTCACAATAATATTTTTGCTCCTTCCTTTTAGTCATAGGGAGTTGTACTTTTGTGGTTATGATGTGCGTGTGCGTGTGCGTGTGTGTGTGTGTGTGTGTGTGTGTGTGTGTGTGTGTGTGTTGTTTGGCTGGATAGTTGTTTATCTTACAAGGTGCCAAGGTGGCTTTGATCCTGCATTCTGCATCTTTGTTATCCTTGAAAATAAACAATATTTTAAATGATGTCTGTAATTGCATGTACTACCAATTTTGTTGTCTGTTTCTTTGATGTTTATTTTATTTGGTTTTGATAAAAGAAGAAATTTATTAGATAAAGCAAGAGAAAGATGTAAAGAAGATTGGAGGATAGTAACTTTGGAGTTTACTTTTGAATCTGTCCATTATGGGCATCTAGATCTTTAAGTGAGATTTATGATTGAGCTGTATTATGAGTGGGAGAGAAACATATATGCTGTATTTGGCTAGCTGTGGATTACTGCAATCTTATCTGTTGATTGTTTGCTGCATTGTGAACACATAATATCCAAGAGATACGTATCAACTTAGACACTGTTTTGATTAAATTGACATTTAATTGTATGTGATGGAGTAATTCTAGAATAATGCCATATTTTGTGTGTCAATGCTAAAATTGTACTATAAATGTTGTCCCAAAATTTCATGTTTGCCAAAGTATCTTATTCTGCATTCAATGCATAAAGGTTCAAACTGTTGAAGAACAAGTCAGAGCTGCTGCTGAGCACAAACTAGGCGTTGCTAATCAAAGCATTACTGCAGGTTTTTTTGACAACAATACAAGGTTGACATGATATGTTTGATCTTTAGTTCATTGCAAGGATTTTGAGCCAGCTCTGAAATTTTATTTTTCCCATGCATTACAGTGCTGAGGATCGGAGAGAATACTTGGAATCCCTTTTGCGTGAGTGTAAAAAAGAGGAAGCTGCACCTGTTTTGGATGATGATGCTTTGAATGATCTCTTAGCACGCAGGTACATGATTTCTGGATAATTTCACCATATATCTATCTCTGCATGATACTTCTGGTTATGTCTGATGATAAATTGGGTTAATTTCTCTATATATCTTTCTAGAGGGATTGCCATCTATGTTATACTAAGAGATTGGAAAGTTTTGATCTTTTGATGTCTTCGTATATTATATCCTTTTTGTATTTAGGATGTCTCATCCTCTATGCCATATGTGTTATTCCTCTCTTCTTAATAATGAAATTTCTTCTTTTATCCCCAGAAAAATGGGTTGTGGGATTTGATCTTTCTGCTATTACTTATATTTGAAAATGATAACTTGGTGGGTGTACAGTGTACTGGGAATTATAGGAAATCCTGGTAATATTTATGTGACTTGTCAATGACTGTCCTAAAATCCTAAGCTGTTATGTCATGAATGGTCTTATACAACAGAACTCTTATAGACTCATAATAGGTTGTTTCCTGATTTATTCTTGTCATTTCATCATTCAACTTTGTCTTGCTTCTCTGATTTAAATATATAATTATTGTGTTGCTACTCTGTATGCAAGATTTGTGGCACTTAAACTGCAAGATGCTATTTTAAGTAGGGCTGTCAAACTGGCGGGCCCGCCCATTTAACCAAAATATCCCAGCCCTGCCTATTAAATGCTAGATTGCGAGCTGGACTGGCCCGCCCGTATTTTATTTTATTTTATTTTTTGGCTTAGCAAAAATAATCCCAATAAACAGTGAAAACCAACACCAGATGCTTCAACTGAAAGAGAAAAAAAAAAAACCCAACAGATGCTAAAAATGACAAAAGAAAAATACCAGATGCTAAAAGAGAAACTCATGGAGAATCAAAACTGAAATTTTATTTTATACCAAATTGTAGAGTAAGAATAGAGTAATTGAAGAAGAAGAAGAAGGGGCTTATATGTAAATGAAACAGAACAAAACAGATGCAGATCTGCTTGATGATGAACAGAACAGAAACAATGGGGGTCCGAATTGATGCAGGTCTGCTGCAGAAGCAGATGCAGGTGGTGCTGCTGGCAGCAAGGTGGCGTGATGGCGGCTGCTTGATTCTGCCTGCTGGAATGTGTTCCCTAACCCTAGAGTCTCTCCTTTTCACTCTCGATTATGTGGTTGCTGGAATAGTGGAATGGGCATGTTGTGGGTAGCTGAAATGGTTTGCTTTTGTCATTTTATTTTGGGTCAAGTTAGGGTTTTTTTGGGTCAATGTAGAATTTATTAAAAATGGGACAAAGCCAAAAGCACCCAGCCAAACCGGGGGAACAAATACGGGGTAAAAGCACAACCCTAAGCTGGAGTGAAAAACAGGTCAAGTTTTTTTTTTTTTTAATTTCTTTTTGGGTCATGAAAACAGGTCAAGTTTGTTTTTGTCATTTTGTTTGTGTTTTTGTGGGTTGGGCCATTGGGGGGCTTTTGGGTCTTGGCCAGTAGTAGTTGGTTTGGCCTTTGAGTTGTAATTTGTTAAAAAAAAAAAGGGCTGGCAAGGGTTAACGAGCAGCTGAAAACGGATTTTTGTTAATTGGACTAAAATTTGTAGGCCTGACCCACGTTTTTTTTGCGGGTAAATAGGTTCCGTCTTGACAGCCCTAATTTTAAGCTCTTAGCATTTCACGTGCTGTTCTTCTGTGATTGCATTTCAATCCTTGTTATGTGCCACGCCCATCTATATTTGCCCTATAATATCCTTATAGCTACCTTATAGTTCAGCTTTCTCCTCTTTGTTCCTCCTTTTTACACCCTAACCACGTCAAAGAGGAAAAGGAAGAAGAAAGAAATTTGAAAGATTTTTTTTATTCAATTCTTGTTGGCAGTGAATCAGAGTTAGATGTGTTTGAGGCTGTTGACCAGAAAAGGCGTGAAGATGAAATGGTATGCTGTTGGCTATTTCATTGAGATTTTTGTCTGCATAAATATTGCTTTTATTTACTGTTTGTGTGATGGAGAATCTTACTTGATCTCTGAAACCAAAAATCATTGCAGGCTACATGGAAGAAGTTGGTGCTTGGCCATGCAACTGATGGTTCTGAGCTTATTCCTCCCCTTCCCTCTCGTCTTGTCACTGATGAGGACTTGAAACAATTCTATGAAGCAATGAAGATATCTGATGTGCCCAAGGTTGAAGTAGCATCTGACGGAGTAAAGCGTAAGAGTGGATATCTTGGGGGCCTTGATACTAAGCATTATGGCAGGGGAAAACGTGCAAGAGAGGTTTGCCTATATATTTGATTCTTCTGGTTGTGGATCTGCGATATATTTCTTTTTGCTCTTTGCTTTTTGTATAACTACATATTATATCTGAGTTTCCCCTTGGGGTATTCTGGTTGTGCACACATGGTGTACTAGATTTCGTCCCTCGCCACTTGTGAAAGTGAAATTCAGAAAGCACAAAAAGAAGGAAAATGAAGTTGATGATGTACATATGCATATTGTTGTGTGTGTGTGTTTGGGGGGGGGGGTATGCTAATTATTTACTTATCAGTTATCATATTCTAATTGCTTTTCTATGCGCTTTTAATAGGTGCGTTCCTATGAAGAGCAATGGACAGAGGAGGAGTTTGAGAAGATGTGTCAGGCTGAATCTCCAGAATCACCGAAAATAAAAGAAGAGGTGACAGAGACAAACAGCATAACAAATGCTTCCAGCTCTACCATATCTACTTCTGTCACAGAGCCTACATTTGTGCCTCCAGTGGCCCCAACACTGTCATCTGTTGGGAATTTGCCAGTACAGCAAGTCAAAGAGATAACACCACCTGCTAAACGTGGACGTGGAAGGCCAAGAAGAATAACTTCAGATAAGTCCCCAGCAACAGTGGTCCCTCCTGTTACTTCTGGAACTGTTGAAGTGGACACACAGTTAAAGAAGGAACTTTGTCTGGCCAATTAATATCATCGACTCCTGAGCCTATTGCTCATTCTTCTGAAGTTACTCGTGTGAGTGGACCTGTACAGCAGTCTGATACTGGGGTTTCTCCTAACCCAACCATTACACCCAATTCTCAAGCAGATGCTACTCCTGTTTCTGCACCTATACAAGCAAGAGGACAAGGGCGGAAATCTCAAAGTGGAGGGGATGCAACTAGACGTAGAGGGAAGAAGCAGGTTGTGGTGTCACCTCCTATGACTGGTGGTTCTGTTGGTCCTGATTTAAAGGTGAATGAGCAGTTGGAGCACAAACTCACAAATCTATCTGCAGATGAATCTATCTCAAAGAGTGAAATTGTTTCCTGCAGTGCTACGGTACACCATCCAAGTACTGAATCGGGTTCTAGGTCTTTAAACAGTGGAAATGATAATCTTTTGGGCGTTGGGATTGCTTTGAATTCTCAACAACCCGTTCCTTTGTCCTCTGTTACTCCCTTGGCTCAAATTGCTCCCACTTATCCCTCTGTTCCGATACAAAATGTTGGGCAAAATCAAAAGCCACAAAATGGATCAGGAGCTCCCCGTAGGGGAAGGAAACAAGCAATGGCATTACCTATTCAGATGTTTCAGATAGTCAGGATATGCATCTAACATCTGATGTACAAAGTTCATTAGGCAGTATATCACGTGATAAAGTCAGTGAATCAAAAAGCTTGCAAAAGAGCTGTGTTCAGGAATCAAACCATGTCATCCAGGATCAGGCATTACATAGCATAGGTGAACAGGATGTAAAATCAACTGAAGGATCAGATGATTTAGCCAAGCAGGCAGTGATCTCATCATCAACTAAGAAATCTCCTGGTGAATATATTGTGAATTACAATATCAGAATCTTAGCATTTCAATATTCACATGGAAATGGCCTAGGATGTGAACTAAAGAATTTTTAATTTTGCAGGGCTGGAAATAAAGGTTCAGAATTCTGATATGCATGATTCTGCTTCTGACACTTTATCCAAGACTGCAGTTCTTGAGAATTCAGGGAATGAAAATGTGCGTGCCTCAACACTTCCTGTTACGGAGGTTACAAAAGACCAACATTTGGAGGCCAAAGCTCATCACTCTGCTGAAACTTTAAAAGCTGTCCCTTCTGTTGGTCCTCCAATCAATATCTCCCCTGGTAGTGCACCATCGGGAGGTTTTAATAAGGCTATTGAACCTGTGACTGCTGAGGCTGTTCCGAATGCATCATCAGGCATTGTTCATCCTTCCATATCAGGCTCTGAATCTATCCATGCTTGCCCCCTGAATCCATGGCAGTCAAAAGGCAAGGCCGTAAAACTCAAAAGAGTGTGGAGCCACCCCGGCGCAGGGGAAAAGATCAGCTTCAGGTTTGGCATCACCTGTTGTTCCTGATTCCCTTGCTGGTCAGGATCCAAAATTAAGTCATCATTTTCAGAATTCATCAGTGGAGTCATCGGTGGGTAAAGCCACCACAAATGTTGCTCAAGCTCAAGCACTCCAGATCCTTTTGCCTAGTGGAGTAGCTGCTCATGATTTAAAAAGAAAAGAGAAAGTTACCAATTCTTCCCAAAACAAGCAGCAGAAAGGTGCGTCTGCTAGGACTGATGGTGTACCAGTATCCTCAGATAAGATGACTCCTTTTGGCCGAATTCAAAATGTCAATGATGTGGCTCGGGTGATGAAAGAAGTTTCTCTGGAACTTGCTTGCCAAAGCCTAAAGCACCAGATTCTGCTGGCAGCGAACCCATTAAAACTAAAGCTGCAGTGGAATCATTCAATAGCCAGTCTAAGGGAGATAAAGCAGGTTCTGATATATCAAATACTGAAGCAGCATGTCTAACTCCAGACATTGCTGTGAACAAACATGAAAAACAATCAGAGGGGGAACCCAGTAATCAGAATCTGGAGGGTAAAGCAAGTTCAGATTTGCCAAGTACTGGAGCAGAGATGTCTCCAATAACAAGTGTTCACAGGACAAAGCAAGTTCTGATATGTCAACTACTGGAGCAAAAGGTCTAACATCAGAGCATGCAGTAAATAGGCTTGAAAAACAGTCAGAGGAAGCATCCAATATTCAGGATCTGGATGGTAAAGCAAGTTCTGAGGTGCCAATTGTTGGAGCAGTAGATGGCTTGGATATCCAACATATGGAGGATAAAGCTGATATGGAGCATGAAAAGCAATCAGAGGTGGCATTCAAAGTTCAGATTCTTGAGGGCAAAGCAAGTGCAGAAATGCCAACAACAGGAGCAGTTAATCCATCAAATAACCTAGGTTTTGATGATAAAGTATGTTTGGACATGCCTACTCTTGGAGCAGCATGTCTTACTTCTGATCTTGCGGTGAGCAGAGATGAAAAACAATCAGAGGAAGCGTCTGATGTTCAGAATCTTGAAGGTAAAGCTACTTCAGACATGCCAACTACAGGAGCAGCGGATGCCTCTAATTTTCAGTGTTTAGAGGATAAAGCTGGTTCTGATATGTCTATAGTGGACCAGAATGTTTAGTTTCAGACCTTGCAGTGAATAGGCATGAAAAACAATCTGAGGAAGCATCAAATATTCAGAATCTGAATCTGGAGGGTAAAGATATTGCAGAAATGCCAATTAGTGGAGCCATGGATGCCAAAAATATTAAGTGTGAGGAGGATAAAGCAGGTTTGGATATACCAACTACCAGAGCAGCTTCTCCAATCTTGAACCATGCAGTGAGCAAGTATGACAAGCAGTCAGTGGAGGCATCCAATATTCAGATTCTGGAGGGTAAAGTGAGTTCAGATATGCCAACTACTGGAGTAGTGGACATGTCCAATAACCAGTGTGTGCAGGATCAGGCAGGAATGGATGGACCGACTTCTGGAACAGCTTGTCTTTCTTCAGATCTTGCAGTAAATCAGCGTGCAAAAGAATCAGAGGAAGTTTCCAACATTCAGAACCTGGAAAGTAAAGCAAGTCCAGACGTGCCAACTGCTGGGGCGGTGAGTGCCACCAATATCCAGTGTTTGGAGGATAAAGCAGGTTCTGATATGTCAACTACTGTAGATGCATGTCACAATTTGGACGTTCCAGTGAACAGGCAAGAAAAGCAATCAGAGGAGGCATCCAATATTCAGAACCAGGGGATAAAGTAACCTCAGGTGTGCCAACCACTGGAGCAGTGTGCTTGACATCAGTCAATCCTATCAATGGGAATGTACAACAATCTGGGCCTCCATCTGATTCAGAAATAACTCTTTTGAATGAGACCCTACCTAATGTCAGTGATGATATCAAAGAAAGGAAGATCAGATTCAAGATTGTGACGGTTCTTCTGAATTATATTCAAAATCATTACCTGTTGCTTCTTGTGATGACGGATCTGGGTTATTGATTCAGGCTGAAAACGTGGGTGATCAACCACAAGTGACCCCATCCTGTCCTGCAACTCCCCCTGATTCAACAGTAGTGGTGATTTCTTCTATTTCTGAACCTGCCGAAATTAATTCTAGAAATGAAGCTAATTGTTCTTTACAAGCTTCAGAAATGGAGGGCCTTGAAGATGTTCAACCTCAGAAGCATTCAGATGCATTAGAACATCATGTTGATTTGCATGAGGAGAAAATGGATAATGAGGATTCCATGGGTGAACAGCTTCTGTCTGCTGTTGATAACCCTATTAATGTTGACCCAGTTTCCCAAGACACTATAATATTCCCAACTCCTATTATCAATTCTAACGTTGACACGTCTGTCAGTAGCCAAGATAAAGTTGTACAGGACAATGAGAATTTGGCAAAGAATTCACCACCAAATGTAAATATGTCTTTGTCCTCGGCAGATGAGGTAGCAAAAGTCATCAATCAATCCAATGAGGATCCTGTTGACAGGTTAGTCTTGCGACAACCTTCTGGGTCAGAAGCTGTAGTCAATGATTTAGTGGATGTTTCTCAGGCTGGCCTCCATGTGGAGGGAACTACATCTGAAACAATTCTGCCCTCATCATCCTTTGGCAAGGAGGAAAATATGGTCTTGCCTAAAACATGTCCAATTAGTAGCTCAGAAACTCTGGAGGGGTCAATGGAGAAGGGTGTGGCTGACATCTCTGAATTCCAGAGGAACATGCAGCTGGAGAGGAAGCTTGTAGGAATGCCACCGAGGTAAGCCATGTTGCACCTAGCAGTAATTCTCTACTACAGAGATTCTACAAATTCGTGAATTTATTTATTTCTGCAGGTTCCCTCCACAATTCCAGTACTGCTTCAGGAACCAATTGATTCTGAAGCTGACATGGGTGATCAAGGCAAGTCACAGGTCGGTTCCCCCTATAGATTCAGTCCAAATCTTGTTAGTTTCACATGTCAGTAGGTTTGTTTTATTTTTAATTTTAAGGCAAACAAATGGAGCAGTATATGTACTCTTTTATTTAAAATCACACTGCACCAGTGTGTAGAACCTCTCTCTCAGTGGAAAGTACAGCAAATTAAAGTTACTAAATATAATCTATGTATGTACATTCATTTGTAATATCCTATTTTCCAAAATACACATACGCATCAGTTGTTTGATTGACAAATAACAATATAAGTGATCTGTACCTTTCATTGCTAATGGTTTATGATTCCTTCTATGTGCGTATCAGGTTGGTGGGACAACTGAACATCATGAAACTGGAATCCTTGCCATGTCTGTAACATCTGAGGGCAAAAACGAGGTGGAGACCTTGTCCGATAAGGGTCCACTAGAAACCTTTGAAGCACGGGATGAATCAAAACGATTAGCTGCTATGGAGAATCAAGCAGATATTATTGATAGCTGTGGTGCTGCTGAGGCGGCAAATACATCAGAAGTCCCATGTCCCTCTGCAAAAATGCAGGAGTCAGAAGACCGTGAAGCTGTTACAAGCGATGAAACAGATGCTTCTAATGGGTGTATGGCAGTGCCAGAAACAGCATCAGTTGATGGGGTTCCACTTCCATGTCCTTCAGCAGCAGTGGGCGAACATGAGGACTGCTTGTCTGAGGAGTTGGTGATCAACCTGTCAGCGAAACTTAATACTAAAGAATCTGAAGCTGGTGTTGCTAACCAGGATAATCGAGAATGCCCTCCAGCAGCAGAGGACAGAATTGAGGAGAGCTTGCCTCAGAAGGATGATACTAAGTCTTCAGCTCTGCAAGAAACAGCATCAGTTGATGGGGTTCCACCACCATGCTCTTCAGCAGCTGAGGGTGAACATGTGGAGAGCTTGTCTGAGAAGCTTGATACTGAAGAATCTGAAGCTGGTGTTACTCCCAGGAAGAGGATAATCAAGTTGTGCTAGAAAATGCATTGGAAGACACAGAACAATCCCCTCCTTCAGCACCGGACGATAGAGTTGCATTGAGCTCACCTGAGAAGAATTCAACTGCTTGCTCAGAAGTACCCGAGGAATCATAAAGCATTTAAAAATGTTTCAGAGCTGAGTTAGGTGGCTGGAGAAGCCAAAAGGGCCTGAAACTAATTATAATGAAATTGGACCGTGTACATAATAATTATTATTATTATGGTTAGGGGGATTTTTTTGGTAAATGTATTGTTATTTCCTGTTGCATTCAACAGGTTCTCATATTGCTTTGTCATCAACTGTTATTTTGGCTCGAGTTATTCGTGGAAACAGTACATTATACTTTCACAGACAAACGAAGTAAAAAACATTCTTGGCATGACTAGAGTAATAATATGGAGAGTCACTATATAAGATAGATTTTGCATCAATTAAAGGGATCTTGAAAACATGGAACACAATGATTATCGCACATTAGTCATCAATTGACTTAAAATGTCTTGAACGTGGAGTTGTTGTGTACTTTGCCATATTATAGCTCTTAAACATGTAGAACAGAATAATTATACAGGCCGTTTTACAACACTAATCAAAGGAACAATACTATTAGATTAAATTTGTGACAAAATTATCCAAAGGGATACTTTTGGAATATCATAAAACCACTCTTATGTAATCCTTGTTTCTTTCTATAGATTATATTATGACATGTCTTCTTTGCTCAATTTTTCTCCACAGTTTCGTTGAAGAGTATGAATGAGAGCAAAAATTACATATATGATCTTCATTTGTTATTTTACATATAAAATCTATCTATATAATTTTTAGGCCTTGCTTTTACCCTCAACCAAACACACGTAAGCGTATATTTGATTGAGGGATACAAAAGAAAGTAAATTTTTTATAATTGAGTTTCATGAATAAGTTTATACAAAAAAACTCAGTCACAAAATGTTTATTTTTATTTTTGCCCTCTAACCAAATATAGCACAAGTAATTTGTTATTCCAATGTCCATATGATCACATCTCAATGTCTTTAGTAGAACTTCTAGCACAGGAAAAGGAGAAATCATTGCCTCTAAGTTAGTTCATTGGACAACACAATGTTATAAGGGTCGCAACGAAGGGAGTGGAGCGAAGTGGGTTGGAATGGTTAAAGCAGATTATGCTTTGAAGTAATTTTAGTGTAGGGATTTGAATGGTTAGAAAGGGATAATACTTCCCTCGCTTATCATTCTAAATTCTTTTTTTAACCCTCCTAATTAGGTATTTGAGGAGGGAATATTTACAATTTCCTTTTCTCTTTCCTATGAAATTTGTTACAAGGGTGTAATATACTCATCTCTACTCCTCACCTTTATTTTTCATTCCATTATTGATTATTCTTTTCTATTGTCTATAAAACTCCTAAACATAGCTTTGCCCACTAGAAACCATGGCCACGAAATGTTATCTCTCAACGCACTGAGATGATTTCAAATATTCTCTCTAACTAAAGGTAGTGACTCTCATACATTGCATTACAAATTCAAGAATCAGAGCTTGAAGTGAAGTCAACAGAAATAAATTTATTTTTATCAAAGGGGGAGGGAGAATGGAGATACTTTAACCACCCCCTTAAGAGTTGAAATTGATTCACTTCAAACACCAGCTGCATTTTTTTTTTTTGTGTAGTTAAAGTTTAGGTTGAGGGGAAAACATACTCCAATTTAGAGTTAGGACATGTCTCTGACTCATCAAGTGCTTCCAAGAACGGAGGTACTTAAAGATTACCTACCAAATAGGAGAATTTGAGAATCAAACCCAAGTTATAGTGATACATGAGTAGAAGACCAACAGATGAGTTAACTCCTATTGACATGGATGTAGTTTTTTTACCACTAAGCTAATGCTTATTCGCTAATAGAAACAACTTTTTCTTAATCAAAACCAATAGAATCAATTTCATTTTTTTTTGTCATAAACAAATAGGAATAATTTCATAAAATGCATCAATCACCTCCACTTAAGCCTCCTCCCTAAATTCAAATACCACTAGTACGTCCATTCGCCTCCAATAAAGCCCAAGGATCCCCCAAAGCCCTTAATTTTCTTAAAAAAACAATGTTGTCACGACCTAACTTGTGAACATTATTGGCATGTGAGAATCTCATCCCCATAAGCCTCTTGGGTAACATATCTCTCTAAATGCAAAATTTTCATTCTTGAAAACATAATTTCATTTAAATCTTTATCTAAATCTTTACTCAAAATGTGATATCCAAATTCATAAGCTGAAATCTTTAACGTACAAAACTAAAATATCTTAACCATGCTTAAAAATTCTTTAATACTTGAAAACCGAATCATAAATTCTTCTCTAGCATGTTACATAAATTCTAGTAAAAAATCTACAATCTCAAATCCATACTTAAAATCTGTAAATATATCCATAGATGTTTCTAACTCTAAAATTAAATACATAATATGAAAATAAATGTATGGCTCGAATTATGCCGGTACATCTACTAGAGCATTCTAACTCTAAAATAAGCCTAATCTAGACCTTACAGAAATGTAAAGCTTACCAAAAGATGGCTGCGGGCTATTAGATCAGTGAGTGTGCAACAACTAAACCTATAATCTAAGGAGGAAGGGAGAGGGATGAGTCATCGAACTAGTGAGTGGATTCTCATTGACAACTCCCATAAGATGTCTAAGGGATATACATAATATAATATGCATGCAACAAGCATAAATTAGTTGATGTTGACATATATAGCTACCTAGGAAAACACTTTTCGTTTCATATATTCATAAACAAGCATTTCTAAATTTATTTTCTTGCATGAAATCATTTAAACTTGTAGTGCAATAACTCCTTGAGAACGTAATCTGTGACTATGTCTATACATAGTATAATAATAAAAATCTCCAAATTTCTCTTATCTCTATGGGTACCTTACAAGGTTTCAAAGTTTCTGGTTATGCACCAAGTATGTGGCATAAGAATAAAATTATCTGATTATGCATAATAAATATGATATAAAAATGTAATTATTTGAATTTGCTTTGAACTCTATGAGTTCCTCAAAGGGCTTGAATTGGAAATCTAACTAGGTTTCGTCTTGATTTCTTTGGGGTGAGATTGTCCTTTAAGGATAACTTAGTACCAAGGTTAATGATCTCTCACTTTAACTCGCTGTATGTTTCTCTATAGTTACCATCTAAACTAGTTTGTACAAAAAATAAATAAATTGAAAACTCTTAAAAACTCTTAATGCTCTGAGAGCTTTAGATTCACATAACTCTAACAGTCTAACCTTAGCATAAATGTGGCTATGAAATCATGTCCAATGAATCACCCGCTTCTAGATGTTGTGATTTCAAAGCCCAGAGTATGTAGCCGCTAATTGATATGAATCATATGGAGATCCATGCTCTAAATTTTATATGACTGAAATTCTAAATTATATATCAGCAAAATACTTTCATAGGCTTGGTAACTCTAATGTCATATTTCAAACAACGTGTTTCAAAATCTTGAAAACTTTGAAACCATAATAACTTGTTTATCCTAAAGATAAATCATACTCTATTTAAAACTTTGCCAATATATCTTAACTGATACTCTAAAGCATAATTGAAATCTCCATCATTGAAAACATAGTGATATCATAAACTTATAGAATCAGGTTTGATAAAATAACAAACTTGCTACATTCTTGAACATGTAAGACATTTTCGTAGCATACAACATATTGTTATAGTTCCATATTTTTCTAAAACACATTTTCATGCCATAATCAAAATATTCATAACTCTTTCAAACTAGACATATTTGTAAAATCACATTCATAACATATCTCTATTTGTAGATTATAACTATACATATTTTCATCTCTAATTTTATGTTTAATAATCATAATACACAAACATACTCATAATGTCTAAAAATAAGGTCATGAGTTTGAATCCAGTCACCTTGGGGTCGAGAGTATGTAGGTACCACTAGCTTGACTTTGAAAGCTTGGAATGATATCAACAGCTGCCATAAAGCAACATAGATACAAGAATAATTTCTAACAACTCTAAATCAACTCTAACAATATTGAGAAGTACCCCCATTTCCAGCAATGAGAAATAACAACCCAAGCCTTAAGAACAAAGGGGAATAAAAAGAAAGAGAGCATAAACTAACATAAATCTCTTACCTTAAAACTTGGAGGAAGTAAGATTGATGAAGGATGAGAGTGGAGGGGGAGGAAATGAGTTTTGGGGGTAGGGTTTTGGTTTCCAACCCCAAAACACATGGAAGAGGGTTTATATAGGGGTGGATGGTCACTTAAATAATACTACGTTGTTTTACACTATTCTAACATTGAGGGACATCGCTAGCAATCAAGGGGCCTAGAGCACCCTCGCATAACACACATGACCATTATACGTCTAGGACTACTATAGTGGTTGCCTAAGTGCCAAAACCCCTAAATCCCATGCCTGTGATCGCTATAGCGGTCCTCTACTACTATAATGGTGTTAGCAACTCCAATCTCTCATCTTTTGGTCTTTCATGCATCTGGGTTTTCCGGTAACATGGGTGGGTTCAGGAAACCTTAAGGCTATACTAGGCTTGTCTAAGGACATGTGTCCAGAGATATACACATGCATTTCGAAAATTATACATACATTTGGGCATCATTTCCTCCGAATCCTTCACCGCACATTTCCTTTTCACATTCACAACCCTACAACTATTTCAATTATGTGTGTGTTTGATTGAGGAATAAACTGGCTAAATGGGGGTAAATTTTTCATGGATGAGCATAATGTGTAATTTGACACATAAAACCTATTTATAGAAATTTATACTTCATTTTTAACCCCAAAACCAAACGTATCCTAAGAATAGAAAATTTATTCAAGCCAAACTTCATACTAATAACTGAAAGTAAAAAGAAGAAATTGCCATTGGCCCAAGTCACTCCTATGCTCTTTCTTTTGGACACATATGCTCTTTCAACTTCGAACAAAAAGAAAAAAAAAACTCTTCAGCCTAACATCTAGGGTGTAAGAACTGGTCAAACCTACCAACCTAACGAACCAAGGTGTTTGGTTCGATTTGGGTCATCAAGTCCTCTGGATATAATTGATTAAACCAATCATTTGTTGGTTTGGATATTGGTTTTGTCATTGCTAGAACGTAAACCAACTACCTGACCAGATCTCTATACAATGTTTTTTTTAATTTTCTAAAACTTAAAAGTGAAACATGAAACATCAAACACCACCTAAAAGAAGAAGAAAAAATTAGTGTACATAACAACACACATTCATGCAACACACAAACCCTTCCACTTCCAAGTTCCAAAAATCAAAACCTTAATGCTGCCACCCTTACCTATCTCCGTTGCATGCCATACATCCCATAACCTTTACCTTCGCGTCGCTACCAGAGAGGCACAGATCATGCCATCCCAACCATCACGTTTTCATCCTCAGTCACCCAAACTGCTCAAAACCTTTTGTCTTCTTCAACATCATAACATTCAGAAGTCGAGAAATGAAGGACCCATTGGTAGCATTGAACATCGCTTGGTTTTGCTTTGGTGTTGTTCTATCTTTTTTTGGGCTAGGTTCTGAGTTTAAAGGGAAGAGAGAAGAAGCAAAGGGGGTTTGGTTTTATCGTGGTTTGAAAAAATTGATTATTTATTTTTTTAGTTTTTTTTTTCTAAAATATCCCAATCAATTACTTGAACACCCAATTGAACCAAACCAAATTTGATCAATTTGTTTGGTTTGGGTCATGTCATGAAAAAATAGTGAACCTAAACTAACCGAGCCAAACTCAATGGTTAGTTGGATTCATTTTCCCCTCAAAGCCAAACCAAACCGCCTGATTACACCCCTAACATCTTCCTTTTGATTCACGTTGCATGTGAAACTAGGTCCATTGCATTAACATTATAATTTGGATTTTTGACCCAAAAAAAAGAATTTCAATTGAAGCCTTTATACCCAATTTAGTTGCACCTTGTACCGCGAATATTATAGGGAGGGGAAGAATTCAATTTCTTAATTTGAAATATAATCCAATTGAGGCCAACACAGATGGTGTAACTATTGCCTCAAGGAAGGTTGCATCTCAAGGAGTTAGGTTTACTTTGGGGTTAGTGACCCCATCCCTTCCCCACTCCCACGATAAAAAAAATATATATGTATCTAAAAATGAATTGAATTTTCTATTTTGATTAATAAAATATTATATTTTAATAACAAAATTATTTATTATATTTTAAGAAAATAAAGATGAATGATAGAGAAATTTTAAGGCATCTATTATGGTTGCATACTTGGCCTAATTGGTTTCTACATGTGTTTAATTTTGACGATTTGATTGAGTTTTGCATAATTGGGCTTCATTGGATTTAATTGTCAAAACTTGGTTAATTTCGGATTTTACACTCACTATAACATTTCCATCTTGCACAGATCATTTTGGGCTCTACAAATATCGGATTTGGGTAATTTTGGTGTCTTTTGAAAGCTAAGACCAGAGATATATAATTTTGGGTTTCACAGGCTTCATCAAATTCGGCCTAATTCAAGACTTAAATGGGCTCCCAAGTTGCGGAGCTTGTGCTGATACGGGTCCAAGACCTTTCCTCACATAATTGGGCATATCTCACTCATTTCTGGTCCAAATAAGTTATATAATATGTCTATGGAAAGCTTATGCAAAGAGGATTAACTTATCCTAATCAAATTTTGGAAATCTGGAATTATTTTGATAGATAACATTTGGATAAGATGTAATCCAAGGGGACACTTTTGATTGGGGGAAATCTTCATTTTAGATTTTTCAAGCTTTATCTTATCTTTTCGTTTTCTATTTAAGCCTAAGGTGTTCATTCAAAGAACACATCAGAATCTCTCATCTCTCTCTACTTGTCTTCTCATTTTTTCTTTTGTATCTAAGGTGTTCATTCAAAGAACACATCAAATCTCTCATCTCTCTCTACTTGTCTTCTCATTTTTTCTTTTGTATCTTTTGTATCTAAGGTGTTCATCCAGAAAGCTTTTAATGGAGATATCCATGGAAGGCTAAACTCTTTTCAATTCTTGACATCATAGATAATTGGTTTGAATTCAAAGTTCCTGTTGTATAAATCTCATCTTTGTATGCATGCTTTCTGTCTAAACTTTAGTTTTGATTATGGATTCAGTAATTGAACATGATTATGTTTGAATTATATCTGATTAAATATAGAACTGAATTCGTTATTGGAATTAAAGTAAGGCTAAATAACTGATTGGTTATATGGTTTAATCTGCAAGTAATTCAACA
Source organism: Dalbergia oliveri (assembly GCA_030441495.1). Taxonomy (NCBI): domain Eukaryota; kingdom Viridiplantae; phylum Streptophyta; class Magnoliopsida; order Fabales; family Fabaceae; genus Dalbergia; species Dalbergia oliveri. Next base: position 55,208 of record JAMLFY010000101.1, read on the forward strand.
TTCAATTGGATTGCGATAGTGATTTAAGGATTGTTTAGTGAAAACTATATGATTATATAGTTGATTTGGATTGACAGAGTAGCATCCATATGATAACTCTTTAAACTAATGAATTCTACCAATGATTGTGATGTCTTGGATTGATTCTTTGATCAATTACATCTTATTCTGTTCTGTTATTTATTATTCACTATAACTTTTGTATTCTGAAAATCACAAATTCCCCCCTTTGTTGTTATTTAGCAATTTTAGTTTGATAACATAACCTATGTGTCCTAAGGAAGAATGACCTTAGTTACCTTATACTACAAAATAAGGGAGCTTAGACTATTTTGATAGCGGACGCAGAGTTATCAATGAATCATACACATAATTAGAAAAACAACTGTTGAAATGAAAGGCCATATATTGCTACATAAACTAGAGACCAACACAAGATATAAGCAAAAATTGACATCTTTTTTAGTGCCAAACAAAAAAATGAAAAAAAGAACATAGTGGGCTTTTGATTCAAGAGGCAACATGAGCGTGTAGAGATTATCATCACCAACTTTGATATGTCAAAAGTAACCGATGACAATATATTGGTCAAATGAAAAATTGGTTTTTAGAAGGTAAAGGTGTCAAATTCTTCTTTTCTCTTTTCTTCTACTTCTTATCGCAAGCTTCTGTTTGGGAAAGAGGGATGATATGTGCAGAGTAAGGAGGAAAGAAGATATGAAGGGTCTAAAGGTATTTTTGGTAGATCAAGTTTTTTGAAAAACGAGCAATTTCAAATTATACATGATGTCCATCGTCATGAATTCATTCATGCATTATTCATGTACTATTAGCAGTGTCAAATCTAACTCGATGCAAATGCGAGAATATCTTCCACGTTATACCTTCCAAGTTATTGAATCAACCTTTATTTATTTCCACGATAGTAGCCGTAATGGTGGAATAGGTTTACAAGACTTAATCTGCTTCCCTCTTAATAAAGCGGATTAGCCTCATGTTCGACACACATAGAACACCAACACCATATGTACAACGCTCGCATGATATGTGTACGACACATGTCTATACATGTGTTAATAAAAAAAATCCAACTTGGACATGCAAATGGACACAATTGGATGCTACTCAAATGCATCTGGACATTGGTGGGACATGCCGCAAACACAATTAAACACATTGTTTGACTTTTTTATTCCATTCGTGTCTTGTGTCAGTGTTATGCTTCATAAACCACCTGTATGACCAAAGCTTTCCTCACAAAGGTTAGAGTGTGGATTGTGGAGATCATTGTTTCACTACTAGATAATGATCACTTAGTATCAAGGACTCCTCTTTCCCATAAACTTATCCCTATCTATTGGAAAATTGAACTTCTAGTCATTCCCTATATCCATGATGGTAATATAATGACCAACCAATTCTGTAATCAACAAAGACATTGTAATATCTCCTTCATATATACACATATACCCAATCTACTTTCCCAATTGTTTAATGACAAAGAAGTTTGTTGAATGACCTTCTCATCAATGTAAACATGAAGTTTTAGTGAACCTCCCTTCAAACTCAATATTAGCCTACTTTTGTTGGATTAGATCTTTGCACAACTTGGGATAGAACTATGATAAAACTTTTCTCATATAATACTAATTTTATTCTCATAAATTATAATAGTCTTTAATAAAATCATAATTAAGTTAATTTCAAATTAAAAAATATGCCTCGATTAAAATATCAATAGCATATTTGTGTTTTTTAAAAAGTATTAAACCCAACTCAATAATAACTTGAATAATAATCGGATAAACGATATTCAAACAATTTATAAAGATTATGAATTTCTTCCAGTAAATTCATAATATTTTAGATTTAAGAAAAAAAAATGAGCAATATTTTACTATACATATTTTAAAACAAGTTATATCAATACAAAAATAACGTAATACTATGTTAAATATATTAATTAAAGTATTAAATATTATAACTTATAACTATTTTTAAAATATAACTTGTAAAAAGATATTAACTTTGGATTGGGTAGGACTAACTCAATGGCCCATCTAACCTTAAAACAAATATATCGAGTTCAAATTTAAACAAACATGACTTAATAAACTATAGATCTCAATGGGTTATCGGATTGGTTGGGATTATCATGAACCTCATTTCAATCTTAGCCCATGAAAACAAATGTGCCCTAAAGCAACAATTGTGAACCTTTGATAAACCTTCATCAACAAAAACATTTGAGATCAACCCCTAGACATTGAGAAAATTACAATAAAATCTATACAATTAGCGGTGGTGCCCTAGGAATGAGCACACAAAAACTCTATGCTATTGTTTCAGCTGCAGTTTTTCTCTTCCCATTCTTCTTGTTTGTAGGTTCACTCTACTCTGTTCCTCTCATCTCAGTTCTTTTCTTCACCATAACAAGGTCCTTTCAATTCCCTTCTTCTCTCTCTTCCAAAAAAATGCGCTTGTTTTTTGTCATTTTCACATGGTTGACCCAATTTTAGGGTTTTATTCATTTTTGCCCCCATTTTACTTGTTCAAATTACTGAATGCATTTTTTGACCTTGACTTGAAGTGGAATTAGTATCTTTCTTCCTGTGTTCCTTTTATTGTAATGTTGGTGTTTTTCGTTTTTTTTTTTTCTGATTTGGTTTTTGTTCACATTTTTTTTATCTGTTTTCCTTAGTGTTTTTTTTTCTTAAGCAAAAAAAAAAAAAAGTTCGTTCCTTGTGTGTTCTCGGTTGTTGATTTCAGGTGTAGATTAAGGTTTTTAACTGTTAGGTTGACCATTTGGTGCTCTGAATGTAATGGGGTTTGTTGGAAGAAAAAAGAAAGTCAATTGGACTGTGAGCTTGTGTTTTTCTTTTTGGATTTTTTGTTTCTGATATTTGATGCTTTAAATTTTCAAATGGTCCTCAATTGTTGGGACTTGGGGCTGATTTTTGATGTTGTAGTTATATGGAGGTTCTGTTCTGTTTTGATTTTTTTTTTGGTTTTTGAGTAGAAGTTTATTAGGGTGAGGGAGTGTTACCCATACAAAGCATACATGCTACAAGCCTCTGTGAGGTTTATATGGTGGTATTTAGGTTTTGCTTACCATGTTGAATTGTTGGCAGTGTGAAATTGAGAACCAAATTTAAGCCTTTTGAGCAAAGTATTTCGATTATTGTCATCTGAACCAGCCTTTGGTGGTTAGATGGAAGCATTTTCACATTTGTGTTCTTACATTTAAGTGGGTTTTATGCACTCTATGGATTGATGCGTGGGGTTTCTTGGCTCTAAAATAAATGTGTATAACGACAACAAAGAAGCGTATAACGTATTTTCAGGAGGCTCCAAAATAAATGTATAAACTAGTAAAAAGGAAAGTTGAGCGAAAAGACGGGGAGTATAATAGGAAGATAGCACCTTATGTTGTTAATTCTTCCTTTTTGTTGATATTATAATTCTGCTTGTTTTGTGTCTTATAAATTCGCACATAATACAAAGGGTGGCGATCATTTACAAACTGTGTCATGGGTTTCTGTTGTGATTACAGTACACTGCTATTGTTCTAATGAATTGAAAGATTTGAACTATCTACTGATCCATTACCTTTATGTTTGGAAGTCTGTTTGTTATATAAACAACTCCCTTTTCTTCCCATGAAATTTGATTGATGTTGGATCTAATTGTTGAGAGTCATGCAAAATCTGCAGGGTCAATCTGGGTGTGAGGAGTTTACTCATTTCAGTGACTGGTGGGGTATTTGAAGATTTATCTGCTCTATGCATTTCAATTTTGGTCAATCTGTTCTCAGAGTGTTCGTAAATTAAATGTAGCTTGTTTGACTGTTTGCTTGGCCATAGAACTCACTGTCAGGTTTGAATTCTGGTCTTTTGATGGATTGCAATAAAGAAGAGGCCTTAAGGGCTAAGGATATTGCTGAGAAGAAGATGGAAAGCAAGGATTTCTCTGGGGCTCATAAATTGGCCCTTAAGGCTCAGCAGCTATATCCTGATCTGGAGAATATCGCTCAAATGCTTATTGTTTGCGATGTGCATTGCTCTGCTGAACAGAGATTGTATGGTAATGAGATGAACTGGTATAAAATTCTTCAGATTGAGCTGACGGCTGATGATGCAACAATTAAGAAGCAGTACAGGAAATTTGCTCTCCAACTTCATCCTGACAAAAACAAGTTTGCTGGTGCAGAAGCTGCATTCAAGCTGATTGGGGAAGCACAAAGAGTGCTATTAGATAGAGATAAGCGATCTGAGCTTGACAGGAAGTGCAGGATTTCAGTGAACAGAAGTACTATGCCATCTCATCATCAGCAGAAGGTTCAGATGAATTTTAATTCTGTACTGAGAAACACCGTCAGGCCAAATTTTACGAACTTTCATCCTCCTTGGCAGCACCAACAACAGTCTAGCCAATCATCTCAACAGGGGCCTAATGGTGTCCGGCGCACTTTTTGGACTGCATGCTCATTTTGTTCTGTGAGATATGAGTATCACAGGGAAGTTTTGAATAGATCTCTTCGATGTCAACAATGCAACAGGCCCTTCATTGCATATGATGTGGATGCTCAAGGTCCAACTCCGGCAACTAATTCGAGTCAGCAAGCTTTTGGCCAGCAGAACTATGGTCTTAATCATGGTACTTTCAACGTAGGTGGTGGATCCCAAGGTAATTTGCGTGCTAACAAGCCCAATAAACAGTCCAGTGAGAAAAAAGGCTCTACATCTGATGCCACCAGAAAGCCAAATGGAAAAAGAAAGAGGAAACGGGTGTCAGAATCCAGTGAAAGTGCGGATTCAAGTGGAAGCAGTGACTCCGAAGATGACATGTTTGCTGATAATGATGGTTCTTCTGATGTACAAAAGCAGTCAACTTATAGAGAAGATCATCCACGTAGATCTACACGGCAAAAGCAACAGGTTTCCTACAAGGAGAATGCAAGTGACGATGATGATGACTCACTTCAACCCTCAAGAAGGGACAAGCGGAGTGGATCATCTGGTCATGCTGATGAAATGAATCATCAGAATGGTGTAGCTGCTGATCAGAAAGAGGTAAAGAAGAAACAAAGCTTTTATTCTGAAGAGGGCTTAGTAAATAGAAATGAGAAAATTAAGGGGAGAGAGGGAAAGAAGCAGTGGAAGACTTGAGCACAGATGAAGCTACGGAGAATGTTGTCTATCCTGATCCAGAGTTCAGTGACTTTGACAAGGACAAGAAAGAGGAATGTTTTGCAGCTGGGCAGATTTGGGCTATTTATGATACAGCAGATGGCATGCCTAGATTCTATGCTTTAATCAGAAAAGTTCTATCTCCTGGATTCAAGGTGCAGATTACATGGTTTGAACCAGATCCAGATGGCGACAATGAAATCAATTGGGCAAGTGAGCAATTGCCAGTTGCTTGTGGGAAATATAGACTTGGTAGCACTGATGTTGCTGAAGGACATCAGACGTTCTCTCATCTGATTCTTTGTGAAAAGAGTGGCCGACGTAATTATAAAGTTTATCCTAGAAAGGGGGAAACTTGGGCTCTTTTTAAAAACTGGGATATCAAATGGTATGAGGATGTGAAATCTCATCAGCAGTATGATTTTGAGTTTGTTGAAATCTTGTCAGATTATGTTGAAGGTGAGGGAGTGGATGTTGCATACTTGGCTAAGTTGAAAGGTTTTGTGAGTCTCTTCTATCCAATTATGAAGGAAGGTGTTCACTCCTTTCAAATACCATCAGTGGAGTTATTCAGATTCTCTCACAGGGTTCCTTCTTTTAAAATGACTGGCCAGGAAGGAGTAGGTGTTCCTGTGGGATCTTTTGAACTTGATCCTGTATCCTTGCCTATGAATCTGGACGAGATTGATTTTCCTCAAGATGCGGAAGTGAAGTTTTGTCACAATCCTTCTGTTGGAATGTTCTCAAGGTCTTCAAATGTTCTGAAAAACATGTCGAAATCTGATGGAGATGCATCTACTTCGAAGATTAATTTGGAAAGAAGCAGTTCAGCAAGGGCGAACAAGGATTCTGTTGATAATATTGACTATGGTAGTGCTCCTTCTGACGAGGCTGCAAAAGTTGTTGATCTTCCTGATCCTCAGTTCTTTAATTTTGACGCGATGAGGTCCCTGGAAAAGTTTCACATTGGTCAGATCTGGGCATTTTACAGTGACGAGGATGGAACGCCAAAGTACTATGGTCAGATTACGGGAGTTAGGACGAGGCCAGGTCTTGAGTTGCATATTACATGGCTTACTAATTGCTGGCTGCCAGAGGATGCTGTTCGATGGCAAGACAAGAACATGATTATTTCCTGTGGAAGATTCAAAATCAAAGCCGGCGCAAAATCCAGTATCTACCATGACACCAATTCTTTTCGCATCAGGTGCACACTATTACTGATGGTAGGAGCAAGGAATATGGTATCTTTCCAAGGAAAGGTGAAGTTTGGGCATTATATAGGAAATGGACAACTAAAATCAAACGCTCTGATTTGTCAAACTGGGAGTATTACATTGTGGAGGTTGTTGCAGAAAGCGATTCGGCGATTGAAGTTTTACCTCTGGATAAGGTGAGTGGTTATGATTCAGTTTTTAAGAGCACATCAAGTCGAACCATGCAAGTAGCTAGGAAAAAACTGATGATGTTCTCCCACCAAGTCCCCGCATTCAGACTGACAGAGGAACATGGCAATGGCAAACTGAAAGGCTGGTTAGAACTTGATCCTGGAGCACTACCTACTCATTATTTTAGCCCTAAATGATAGGTGGATGAGTTAGAAGCCTTAGGCTACTTCTGAATTAGGAATAATAATAATATACTCAGTTATGTGTCACTCTTTAACCAAGGAGCAAAATTTGTTAACCCGATATGTCAATTTTGGACTAAGTTTTTTTTTCTTTTTATAAATCAGATGAAAACCATACAATGCCTGTCTCTGTACGCAGTAACCTCTGCATAAATGCAGTTCATATGACGGCACCTGATGCTGAGGTGTTGGGGGTTGCATATTGGTATTGTTCCAGCTGCCTGTTGAAGTAAGGGGGTTATGCTGGTTTCTCTTTTGCATTCATTGGTTTTGCTTCTGATCTATTTGAAATAGGGTTGCCTTGCAATTTGATTAGTGTTACGCTTCCAATCACTAGTTTAATTTGGGAGCGGTAGGAAGAGAACACGAGGGATTTTTAGAGTAACTTTGCCCACTTATTCTTCAAAATGCTAAACTCACAAGTATATCCTACATAAGTAACCATTTTTTAGCTTATTTGCTTCACCTATGCTTGGTATGTTGAATTGTCTGTTGACTATTGTGTCATGGAATGGACTTTAAAGTTGAACAACCCTAAGGAAGCGTTTGGTTTTAAAAAATAGTTTTTAACTTTCAGTTCTTATGTTTTTAGAATTATGTGAAGGAAATCTTAAAAATTAAAAATGAAATTTGAAAATTAAATTTTGTAGTTTTTTATGGTTCTTAATATTTTCTTCACAAAATTCAAAAAATAGAAAATGAAAATAAAAATTCGAAACTTTTTTTTAAATCAAATGCATCCTAAGCTAGAAGTTGGAGCTATTTTCTGTCCGCATCATTATGTTGGCAGAATGTGTTCTTCTGTGTTTGAATGATGATGTCTTAGACCTATGTTATGTGCATATATTTCATGACTTGTTGGTCAATAGCCATTGGCATTGAAACCATTACGTTGTCCTTTAACAACTCTATTTTTTATTTTAATACGATTGAAGTTTTTGAATGACCAAAAAGTTTTGCACAAAGCATAATAATGGTATAACTGTACGAAAATGTGGAAACTATTAGCGTTAGCTATTAGCAGTCAAGAATTTGATTGAATAAAGTTAATAAATGTTCATTATCAGCGTGGGCATTTGGTCTAGTGGTATGATTCTTGCTTTGGGTGCGAGAGCTCCCAGTTCAATTCTCGAAATGCCCCATTTCGGTTAATTATTTAACAAACATGTCCTAGTGCATACGCGTGCGTATAATTTTGTGTACTTCATTTTAATACGAATTATTTGATTGTTCGACGATATAAAAAGTCAGAGATCAAACACAGTATATTAAACGATTCCTATTTATTTGATTTACTTCTAATTGAAAGAAATTATGTGGACTAAATAGAAAGTGTTTGGTATTGTTTTAAAAAACCATTAACAGTTTTTTAATTACTTGGAAAATTTAAAAGGCATTTCTAAATAATTTTGAATTGCATGGATACTAACCACAGGAACTTTCCTGAGATGAGATGATAAGAGTCATCTCCTTTCTTAATTAATATGTTGAGGATTGATTCTTGTATTTGTAGCCAGTGTTAACCCTTAAATGGATTGATGTCCCGATTGATACCATGGCAAGATAAAAAAATACAAGCAAGTTATGCATTTGTGAAGAGACTAAAATTACAAACCTTAAATTATGTTTGGTTAGAAGATAGAAATAGCATAAATTTCTAGAAAGAAAAAAAATCCATTAATACATTAATATTTGTACATTGTCATCCAATTATATATATATATATATCTTAATCTAGATTTTTAAGTAGTGGAAGTGGAAGTTGACCATATTTGTTGATATGTTAATACATAATTTGATGGACATGTAAAAAAATTTTACGCTATCATTATATCAAAATTATTATTATTATTAATTTTCACTTGAGCAATAATATTCAACCCAAAAACACTTTACTATGGGATTGAGGAATCAGCCTTAGCCTACATGTTTATTGGGCCATAGACAGAATTGGGTTTTTTTTTTTTCTCTGGGAGAATTGGTGTTTGAATGCTGGGCTACGCAACAGAGACCCAAAACCAATTTCAAATATCACTCCCACAACTGAAACAAAAGGAAATGGGGCATTCCGAGAATTGAACTCGGGACCTCTCGCACCCTAAGCGAGAATCATACCACTAGACCAAATGCCCACCTGCTGTTTTCTATTACCCGCATTCGTTACTTCTTGTACTGTGAAAATAAATAAACGAATAAAGTCTCATCCTAGTTCCTAAAATTATTGGTTCAGATTGATTAATGAAATTTTTAAATGTGTCAAAATAGTTTCTAAAATTTTCTAAAATATATAAAAAATATTCTGAATTCCAAATATATCCTCTTTGGTTAATAAAATCTAAATGATTAATAATTCTTTAATCCACTTATTTTCTCTCATTTTCACACTCTATTTAAATAGCCCACATTTTTTAATACCCTAAACACAATTAAAAGCTTAATTAGTCCAAATTTAAGCCCTCCATCCTTAGCTAATATAATTAATTTAGATATTACATTTCTTAGAATAAATTTAGTTTTAAAATATGAAAAATAAGATCCAAGGGAAACGTTATATTATCAAATGTGGACGGAGTTTATCAAGGTCTATTTGAAACCTTATTATTAGTGATACATTATCTTCTCATTGTTATTCTATGTAAGAGTGATATTTGTTTAAGTACGATGTGAAAATAAGTGAGAAATAAATCGGTTTAAAAAATATTGAGAATTTAGATTTTATTGAAATAAAATTGGAGAAATTTTGGAATTCAACTTTTTTGATATATTTCAGAAAATTTTAGAGACTATTTTGATACATTTGAAAATTGTAGGTACTAATCTTGAATCTATTTGATTTGGTCCACGTTAGTGTAATGAGATCGATATGATGTTATCGATATGTGACATTTAACATTTCATATTAATAAAAAGTAACTGTTGATTAATGTTTGTTTGCCAAAACTAAAAAATAACCTATAAAATGAAATTTTATGAATTAAAGAATTAATTTTAAAATTTTAAGTACTAAAATAAAGTACACTTATAATTTTAAGGGTTTAATTGACATTTAGTCGAAAATAAACATATCATTTTTTCCCGTACGAAAACCGCAATGATTTTCCCTCCAAAAATAATCACAGAACAGAACCCCTTTATCCAGCCACCTTCTGTTCCCTCTCCGATGAAGATGAACCATTTTGTGCCCTAATTTCATAATTAGGGTTTTCTTTTCCAGTGATGGCTCCTGCGAACAAAGACAACGGCCATGGCAACACAAACAGAAACACTTCTTCGATCGGTTCCGATATCGACTACGTCGACACTCAGCCATTCGACACACACTCACCCACTTGTCAGTCCTCTCTCTCTCTCTCTCTCTCTCAAATTTCTTTTTTCAAGTAAACTTTTTCAACTATCGAATTTCACATTTTTCTTTCTGTTTGGGGATTTTTGTGATTGTTAGGTGATGATGAACCTCGATACTTCGAAGACACGGTGCCTTTCGATGATGATGATGATGACGACGACGTTGAATTGGGAACACAGCCGGTGAACCTCGCCGGCGAGACTCAGGTGTTGGATTTTGCGGCGGGTGAGACTCAGCCGTTGGATGATTTCGACGGTGGTGATGATGATGGTGGTGGTGGTGCTGAGACCCAGTTGGTGGATGAAGAAGGGGTTGTAGGAGCTGAGAGTGATGTTGAAGGTGAAGGTGAACGTGAAGGTTCGGATGGTACTCAGGTTTTGGAGGATGTGGCTGATGAAGAAGATGATGATGTATCTGATAAGGAGAAGGAGGTTCAATCATCTGACAAGATATCGATGGGGGATGCAGATGCTGTTGTGGATGAACACAGCAATAGTTCAGGTGAATGAGTCATTTCACAACTGTTTTTGCTTGCTTTTGTTTCTTATTTATTTATTTATATATTTATTGGGTACATAGAATCTGGTGCTGATTCCATTTTGGGCTGCAGGCTCATTTGGCTACTGTTTGGTTGTGTGTAGTGTAGTAAGTTTGGTGTTATTATTATTATTCTGCTTCTTAATGAAGTCTGTCCAGTGATACACGACTCCTTCAGCTGTCATGGCTTTTTAAGTTCAGTGTCTATAAATTTAGTGATGCCATTTATTGGATTGGTAAAAAGGAAAAGATGAAGCAAAGTGTTCTTGGGATTTTTTTATTTGCGTCTACCAAAAACTATTAGTAATTTCTTTTAAAATTTTTTTTGTGTGCTGCAGTTTTAGTAATGTCCATTTTGTCAATGGTTTATTAATTGTAAGGTGTTTACTGATATCTCTCTGTGTTTTCTTTTCGGGTTAGCAATTGTAAAGGTAATTGGAAATTACAACATTATGTGTAAATTTTATTTATGCTAATTGCTCTTGTTCACCAGCGAGTGTGTGGCATGTAAATTGAGGAGAGGAAAGAAAAGATGGCTTGCTTTTCGTGGAAGTTTGTATTGACTTTGGCTTTCTTCCTCAGGAATATTTTGTTTTGATCTTGTTACTTGTAGATACAGAAGACTGATTTTGAAGACGGTTCTCATGAGCTTTCTTTCCCTATTTTCTTGCTAATATTTTCCTGGGAAGTGCTGTCCTTGCTTCTGTTTTCCTACAGTGTTTTGTATATAATCGTTGCGTCACTGTCTTCATTTCCTTTGATTGCCCTGGTAAATTTTGTTTTATTTTAAACAGGTTTGAGGCCACCACGGTTTACTTTTCTACATGCAGAATCTCTGCGGGAAGCTGCTTTACCTACTCGCAATATGGCTTTGAAACAAACCCAGAGTGAGCCCAATGCTGTCATGGCTATGAGTCAGTCTTGTCAGGAACCACTGGCTGTAAAGGATAATGGTGAATCCTTTCCTAGATGTTCTGAGAAAGCTAGGGAAGTTAATCAGGAATGCAGTCGTGGGAAAAACTCTCTGGAAATTGAGGGAGTTAAGAACGAAAATATGGGAAAGGTTGCCAGCTCAGCAGTGAGGAAACTTTTCAATGATGATTTACCTGTTGAAACAGATGAACCGCCTCGTAGCAGCAATGATTTTAATGAAGTAGAAGGCTTGGACAAGTTGCCTATCTACGATGGTGAATTTGAAGGGTTAAGCTATGTTAACTCTCAAGAACCTGGAGAGCTGTCACAGGTCAATGCTCTTGATTTTGTGGACAAGTTTCTCCAAGATAATATCATGGATTTTGATCAAGATGCTGGCTGTGTCAAGAATACAACAACAATGCCAACCACCAAGACTTGTTCCACTAACCATGTTAAGAATGTGGAGGAAAAATCAAAATCCCTGCCCAGTGCAAAAGGGAAGCAAAGTTTGGCGAAGAGAATTAAAGATAGAGGCAAAGATGTAAAAATTGGGATCTATGACTGGGATGATAGCCGTGAGGATGAAGGTGGGGGAGATATATACCATAGGAGAAAGGAAGAGTTTTTAGAGGGCGAAACTTAGATCAAAATCTTTGCCACGATTGCAAAAGACCAAAGTACGCTTGCCAAATGATGATAAGGATGGTGAGGAAAAATTAAGTATCCCTAATAGAAGAAAGACTGCAGTTAACTCTGATTCAAAGTTAGGGATGCATAATCAGAAAGTAAGGGATAATACTACACAAGAAGTAAGAAGAAAATTAGAAAGGAACCTTGGTAATGAATTGGATGAACCATTTAACACCAATTGCTCTACAGGAGAGATGGAACCTAAGGCTAATGCAGATGCACAGGAAATGTTGGATGTAGGTTTAGATACTCAAATGGCTGCTCAAGCTATGGAAGCCTTATGTAATGCTGAAGATGTTGCTAATGATGCCATTCGTGTTACTAGAAGTAGCCAGCTTAATAAGTCTTCCACTGGAAAAGTGGGGCCAGTTACATCAAGGGAATGTTCAAGACAGTTTGACAAGAAAAGGAAAGTTGAAGTTAAATCAGATTTGCAGACTTCAGTTTTATCAAAGAAATGTGCTAAAGAAGTCAGACCGTGCCGAAGGGACAGTATCATGACACGATCAAAGAGGAGCAAGCTAGATGGAGATGGCAACCGAACCTCAAGTGCTAATGAGAATGGTAGAATAGCTTTGTCTCCAATGACTGTGCAAAGAAAGTCAGCAGGAGCTTTGAAAAGACTTGAGCTTGGTGAGCTAAATAATCATGATAGCAGTGGAAGAGGAAGTGGAAGGAGTATAGTCAATGAAAGACGATTACTGGGTGATGTTTTTCATTTTACTCCAGTTGCCCGTAGAACTAGAAAATCCTTAGCAGCAAATCAATCTATACAGCCAGAGATACCATTCAAAAGTTTGAGAGAAGAGGATATAGAGATTGGTTCTCTTGAGAAAAGTAGTGGCATTGGCCTCCAGGCTTCTAAAGCATTGGATCCAAATTCTACTCGAAAAGCAAGTACTGTTAGTGTTAGCAATGAGTTTGAAATGGATACATCAGGTTGTCCTAGAAGAAGGAGATCCCTTAGGAGAAGCAAGATGTCTGATCACAATAAAGGATCTGAGAAGTTGGCCAGTTCATCTAAACCATCTGCACAGCCTGAAGATATAGGAAAATCTACTGCTGGGAAGAGAAAATGAGGACAGATGCTAGAACTGTTGTCAAATCACGCGTGAATTGCCAAGCAATCATCTTCATATGGTGGTTTAGTAACATCTGTAGACCAAGAACAAGGGAAAGTATTGGAGCCAAATTTTGATGGGGAAAATCCAGGGGATACTTCTGTCCGTTGCAATGTTATAGCTGGAAAGGATGCAAATCTGAATTCAGATGGAAAGAACAATGCGGACGTCCGAATGCCTGCCAGTAATTTTGAAGTAACCAGTTCAAATGAATCACCAAGAGATAGGCACAAATCCTCTGACTTGGCTTCTCCAACTCCAGCTAATTGTAGGACGCCAGTGAATGATGCATCACCTGTTTGCATGGGAGATGGTTATTACAAGCAATCATGTAATCTAAATCTTTCAAGGTCATGCCTCCATAAAATAAGTCGGAAGGAGCTTCAAAGAGAACTCCGTAGCTTAAGTACCATTAGACCAGAATTAACTTCTCCATCTAAAGATTCAAGGAAGAGGAGGGATATGACTGATGTTCGAATTCTCTACAGCCACCACTTGGATGAAGATATTATTAAGCATCAGAAGAAGGTAATTTCTGATTTTTGATAAATTAATATGAGCAATACGGACATATAGTTCGGTTTTAATTATATTTGGTTTCGTTTACTAATTACAGATTTTAGCACGACTTGGAATTTCTGTAGCATCCTCCAGTGCAGATGCAACACACTTCATAGCCAATCAATTTGTGCGTACAAGGAATATGTTAGAAGCTATTGCATTTGGCAAACCAGTGGTCACACACTCATGGATTGAGAGCTGTGGACAAGCTAGCTGTTTTATTGATGAGAGAAATTACATATTGAGGGATGCCAAAAGGGAAAAGGAGTTTGGTTTCAGCATGCCACTATCACTAGCACGTGCATCCCAGCATCCACTTTTAGAGGTGAATATATGGAACGAATTAAGTGGAAAGAGTAAATCTTGACCATTGAATCATGCATGTGGTCATTTGTTGAGATTAGAACAAAGTCATTGGATTTTTTTAAGGGGTCATGTGACATAAAATTAATTTTTTCCCTGACCATTTGTGCAAAGATCCATTGGTCATGATACCCTCCTCTGTTCGAATATAAGGCTGATATATTTATATAGATGGCCTGTCATCTCTACCCATGGGATAAGATTTGGTTGTCGTTATATTTGTGTGTGTAGTGTTGGACTTTTAATCCTCTTAATTTAACAATTTTTCTCTTATCTGTTTCTTCTAGTTTTAATCATATCAGCATTGGCCCAATAGTTGTCAACCGATGCTATAAGTCCCCTGGTTAGTTAGTTGTTGATGTGACACTCTGCTGACGTAACATTGTGCTGCATAATCTCCATATAAGCAGAGTCAGCAAACAATGTCAGGTCATAAAATTTAGTGCTACTCTTGTAAAATAGATTGTGCCACATCAACAAAGGCAGAGCCTCATTATTGTTGGCTGACAGGAGGACTAAGTTTCTTATGGCAACCATATATACAAAAAGAAAATTGCCTATGGGGGTAAAAACACTTCATAATTATGTGAATCAAAATTGAATCTTCGAAAAACTAGGAGGGACAAAAGCTTAATTAAGCCCATTTA
>JAMLFY010000102.1:0-69655 GCA_030441495.1 Dalbergia oliveri
CTAGGAGTCGGGATTATTATGATGATTATGATTATGTTTATGATTCGCTTATCAAGAGGATAAGTAAGAACTAGTGACGACTAGTTAAGGTATGAGCTCATAGCCTAGTTTTAGGGTGCGGTTACTATTATGATGTTAGTGTCACAAGTATGAGGAAAGGAACGATGTTCAAAAAAAGTTACATGCCACTTATATGATGATTAATTATTGTTCGGTTTGCCTAAAGTATTGTCACATTCTACTATGCTCATACATGCATTAAGATTCATTATAAAAGACACGGACCTTGGATAAATACTTTTATGAAAATCTCATAATAAACCTATGCATGCTTAACCTTTTCATAATAAACCCAAGGTTCTTGGGGGTAAACGATGACACTAGGATAGAGGTTTCCCTATTGAGATTCTTTAGCAAGATTCTCACCCCTCTCTCTTCTCTTTCCGTTATGTCTTTAGACATCGATGGCGTCTTCGTGATCTTCATTGACCCGCCCACTTGGGAGGTGCACTATGACCCCGAGCATCAGTCTTACCACTTCCAAGGTCATTGTGAGGTGCGCGTTTTGTGTACGTGGAACGCCCGTTTGCTTTCCCCGTCTCCAGTTATCGCTTCGATCCGACTTCACCTTTTGGCGACGACCTCGATCTTTAAGAGGACGCAACCCTTAGACAAGCGACACGCCGTGCCCGTCCTTCTTCATCGGCGGCACCCAGATACCCGAGATGTTCCCCGTTCTCATCAGAGACCCCTTCGGAGGGCTCTTCACCTTCATTCCCTATGGATCTCGATGGAGGTAGCGAGGACACTGTCACCCAGGAGAGGCATGCGAGGTGTGTTCGATAGCCCGAGAGGCGACCACGTCGTGGAGGCCACATCGTTCCCTCGATTCCCATGCCTAGGTCTCCGCTTCGTGGGCTACATCCGAGGAGCTCCGTCAGTTCGGGCTACATCTCCCCATCTTGGATCAGCATCATTAGTAGGCGAGGAGGGTAAGGGGAGTGATAGTTGGAAGTCTTATCTTTTGGGATTTACCATGTACTTGCTTTTAATTTCCTTTCCGTTCATTTATTTCCAGTTTCTATGTACTGCAAGCTCTGCCCACTAGTATGGGTATGACTCTATATTATCTTTCAGTTATGTACTAAACTAATTATGATTAATGTTATGACGGATATTTTATGATCAAGATGTTTCCTCGTTGCTTTTGTCTTGTGTGATGCGTTTGCCTTACCTTGCATGATTTAGTTGTTCTTCCGCTTTACATTTCATTTATGTTATACGCAAAGGCTCGCATTTTGTTTTACGCACATGTATTTCAAAAAAAAATTTACCCGTATTTTCTCTAAGTAATTTCGTAAATAAGTTTAAAAGGAAGTAATAACTAATAATTAATCTTAGCGCGTCCTAGGCGTGTTGGGTTAAATATTAGGGTGTTACAGGAATCGAGTATCGAAGCGGACAAAGTACTTGGTTTAGAGGTTAAAGTTACTGGTGGTTTAATTGGGATATAACGGTATATAACAATATATATATATTTTTGTAAATATATAAAAATATATAATGAAATACATGTCATAAAATAACTAGAAATTACATTAGACATCAACACAACCCATACAAATGATGATAAAATTATAATAAAATTATTTTATAGCTAATATTTTTTGGTAATGACAACTTAATATTTGTTTAGGCTTAAACTAATTATTAAAATATTCTTTTTTGATTTAAAACTTCTTTATGTATAAAGGTTTTATATTTTGTTTTCAAAGATAAAATATTTTATCAATAATCATAATTAAATTGATTTTATTTTAGATTGAAATTTGAATAATAGAATAAAGCTTAGTAGTATTTTTTATTTTTTTGCCACTATATTGTTTTATCTTTGGAACAAACCTATCAGTAATCTAATTCACATATAAAACCAAACTTGTTAATTAGAAGGCCTAACATTGAAACCCAACATCCTAGCCCAACAATAAGAAAAACCCTAGCTAGCACACATATAGAGAAATAAGGAATACAAATTGCCCATCAGAGGCTATGTTAGCCAATCTAGGAAGTAGACTAGGCGTTGACTGGAAGGAGGCAGCCCAAATAGTCATAGTGGCAGTTCTTCTGCATCGCACTTTTTTTCAGAAAAAATAGAAAATAGAACCGTTGAATCGCTACAACCGGTCTGATTCACCATTTTCCCTATTTGCGGCCGATTTAGTGGTTTTCAAGGCGATTTTAAACTCTATACTTTTCTATGTATACTCAAGATACTAGACCAGTTCTTGGTTTAACCAGTCCTGACTGGGCAATCCAATTGATTTTTAGAACCATGCTTGTAAGATTAATTCTAGAAGCTCCTATCACTTGGTTTAGATCATACTTTGTGTATGAACTTGAGGTCAATGAAGACAACTAATATTGCATCTTCATATCAACCTAGATCAAGAACGACGAATTCTATAGAAATGAGTTAGGCGATGACGCATGCGGTGAACTGACTTTGCCTTCTAGGGCACCTACAGGCCAGCTATCGTCAACAACAGCTCTGCCACCTACCATGGTGGTGAATCCACCCTTACCTTAGTCACATAGCTAGTTGGAGTAGACATACAAGCTAGTGTGACTATCACTCCATCTAGGCCTAATTGCTTCTCCTTTAATAGAAAATCATCAATTGAAGAAGAAGAAAAGATGTAACCGATCATAACTACCATTTTCTTTATAAAATGCCATATTAAGGAAGGTTTGCACAAGTTAATGCACCAATTATCTACTCAACTCAGTTAAATTATGAAGCCTATGGCCCATAACACCATTCAAATTCCATCCCCTAGCCAAGGGAGCTTAGCTATAACCCCTTAGCTGGATTAGTCCTATGTCAAAACTCCTGTTAGAAAATTTAATTGAAATAACACAAATAAAATTAACTAATATAAGAAATAAATTCACATAATATAAACCATTTGTCGCAAAAATTATAAAGCTAAATATGACAAGTAAATAATACAATCAGAATAGAATAGAGTGGCTTATCGGGTTTATTAGCTGAGGCATGCTAGGCATTGAGCTTAAGGGTATTTTGCCACCACGAGTCAATCACTCGAAGCAGATGGCCTTCACAACTAATACTTCATAGGATACAACAACCACTTTTCACTAACTATACACTTAAACTAGTGAGGTTACATGAACAACTTACATCGATTTGCTCAAGGGAACCAACTAAAACTTAGTAAAAGGAAAAATTGTAAGTGTTGATAAAATATAATACATGAACTCTAATTCGTTCTCTCACTAAAAAGCATCGTGAAGAATCACTATTTATAAAACTAGTAAACCTTCTTCCCATTGCCCAACATCCCAAATTCAACGTTCACTATAAATACTCATTACATCAACAAAGAAACCTCCCAACATTCAAAAATTAAGTTGTTGAAATTGGAATGTTTATGTGATTAAACTACTCATAAAATCCTTTTATTAACTTTACTTAAAATATGGGACAATAAAACCAATTGCAATGCAAATATGTATACAATGTACATGTATTATTATTATATTTGTAAAGTAATATAACTAAAGAATAAAAAATGTAAATTTAATAAATACTATCATATATAATTAACTTTGAAATAAGATAATATTGAATAAAAATACAACAACCCCTACTATATTGGAAGGAGGATACCATACACTAGGCGTAACGTTCTGATGAGGACAGGAGTGATTGCTGTAAGAAGGCACAGCAGGAGTGACTTCTGCAAGGCCTCTAAGCGAAGGGGTACATGAATGAATCGATTACACACCAGAATGAGAGGATCTTGAGGCTGTATAGGTATAGGACTATACAGTTTAGGATGGCTTATATGAATAGATTAGTACTACCTATGCCAACAAAGATGCATCTTCTTTTTGGAGCTCATCACGAAAAAACTCCATGGTTAAACATGCTTGACTTGGAGCAATTTTGGGATAGGTGACCTCATGGGAAGTTTTCTCAAGAAGCGTGTAAGTGAGGACAAAGCGCGTTGAAAAGACCAGATGTTGGTTTATGGGGACAATATCCATAAAGCATCATGTGATGTTACAAATGGTATTAGAGTTCATCCTATTAGAGCCTGGGGATGGTCTAACTTGCTTCTAGAGCATACTCTGAAATCTTAGTGTCATGCAATAGGATTTTATCTACTAAGATAAAAAGTAGAACTTTATATGCATGAGTGCTTACTTTTGAAGTAGTTAGTAATTATCATGCTTAGCATTGTATTGAGCCTAATCAACTCAATGCCTTTTGCTTGGTGTGATAGGAGACTAATGACTTCAAGTAAGCATAGTAGGACTAGCAATAGCAATGATGATGAGGTTCCTAAGAAAGAAGCTACAATGTTATGTGTGATTTTCAGAATAGGACCCAGGAATCAGGAGTAAGCTATGGCTTGCAAACTAGATGATGACCACTATTGGGAGGTAAGATCATAAAAGATACTGGAAAGGGCCTACTATTTACAGGATTCCAAGGAGTAGAAACTACCCTAATTCTACGGAACCTAAACCCAGATAAGGCCGAATGATGAATTAAGTAATGGAGAAAGATCTTTAAAGTACCAAAGTGATTAGATTCATAGAAAGTAGGATATGCTACCTAGGTTTTGGACGTGGACGTAGATTTATGATGACAGATACTAGAACGTTAGTTGGGGAGACAAGTAATGAAATGATTTGGGATCTTTGTTAAGGATGTTTTCTACGAGGAGTATTTTCTTCCTTCCAAAATGATAAGGAACTAGAAATTCCTAAAGCTGCACTAGGGAACATGACGGTGCTAAAGTACAATGCAAAGTTTGGTGAGCTTTCCACAACTTAGTAGGTAAGCTTAATGAAGAGTTGGAAATGTGTTAAGTATGAAAAAGGCTTTAGAGATGACCTTTTGGCAATGGTGGGACTAATGGAAATTAGGACTTCACCATAAGGGTGAACAAAATGCCCTAGTGGAAGAGTATAACTGGAAGTTATCAATGGCTTGAAAAAGGTTAACACTACATGGCATAGGGTTCAAGCCCCTTTACCACCACGAAAAGGATTTTCCTCAAGGGAATGGAAAAGGATGCAGCCACATAAATCATTTGATAACAAGGAATGCCTAAAATGTGGAAAGAATCATGGGGATAAACCATGTTTAGTTGGACAGTATGTTTACTATCAATGTAGGAAGCCAGGTCACAAGATTAGGAAATGTCCAATAGGGATCACATCTATCTAGGCCACAATAATAGGGACATGTTTTGCTATGAATGTAGAAGATGCTGCACTATTGAAGGGACTCATTCAAGAGGACGGATACGGAAAGCCTAGTAGTCAAGGATACATGCTGTTGTTGCCTAGTGGTGACGAACGGTGACAGGAATTAGATATCGTTAGTCCAGAATACTCTGATATATTTTTAGAGGATATGCCTGATTTTTCGTACAAAGGAAGATGTAGTTCTCTATTGAATTGGTACAGAAATAGGTCCAATTTCAATAACTCCTTACCGATGTTTCCTTTATAATTGACATAATTGAAGGAGTAGATTAATAAGATGTTAAGTAAATATTTTATTCGGTCAAGTGCCTCACCATGAGGAGCTTCTTGTCTTGGTGAAAGAGAAGGACGAAGATATAAGGCTATATGTTGATTACAGATAATTGGATAAGGTGACGATTAAGAACAAGTATCCTCTTCCAAGGAGTAGTGATCTCATGGATAAATTGAGGGAGCGATGGTATTCTCCAAGATTGATTTGAGATCGTGATACCACTAGATTCAAGTTTAGGAAGAAGATATCCTGAAGTATGCTATGGGCATTACGAATATATAGTGATATCTTTTGAGATAACTAACGCCCTAATAATACTCATGGACCATATGAATCGAATCTTCCAACCTTTTCTCAACAAGTTCATAATTGTTTTATAGATGATATTCTCATATGTTCAAGGGTTGAGGAAGAACATGACTAGCATCGTAGAACAATGCTATAGATTCTTCATGCCAAGAAATCCAAGTGTGAGTTTGGCTATAGCAAATAAAACTTCTAGGTATTGTAGTATCACAGGAAGGAATCACAGTTGACCCAGCAAAGATTGAAGTAGTACTAAAGTCAGAAAGACTAACCACTACCATGGAGATTTGGAGTTTTTGAGATTAGCTTATTACTATAGAAGTTTTATTAAGGGATTCACCTAGATAGCCTTACCCATAACCAAGCTGAACCAAATGAATGTACCTTTAACATGGATAGTAGAATATGATGGAAGTTTTAGGACCTCAAGTAGAAGTTAACCAGTGCACCTCTAGTGGTTTTGCCAAGACCTACATAGCTCATTTGAGGTTTATTGAGATGAATTACGAAAAAGCTTGGGGGTGCATTTTGATGTAGAACAGAAAGGTGGTAGCTTAGAATTCAAGACAACTAAAGCCACATCTCAAGTTGACAAGGAGTGTTCATTTTGAAAATCTCAAGATGCTATCTATATGGAGTAAAGTTTGAGGTGTTTCTAATCATAAGAATCCCTAAGGATTTCTTAGATTAGGAAGATCAAACACGAGGCAATGGAGAATGATGGAGTTCATTAGAGACTAGGAGCTTGACTTGAACTACCATCCAGGAAGAACAAATGTGTTAGCAGATATACTCAGTGGAAAGACCTTGGGTATTTCTTGGATGATGATTAAGGAGATGGAGTCAGAAAAGATTTTTCAAAGTCTTAAGTTGGGGATAGAAGAGATTTGGAAGTGTATATTTGGGTCCAATTAGGATCATAAGTGACATTAAGAAGGAGATTTCATAAGCTCAGCAAGAAGATCTAAAGCACAGAAAACCATAGCCTCAACTCAAAGTTGAGGAGAAGACATTTGGACGGGGTGAACATAGGATATGGAAGTATCAAGATCAAATATGTGTTTTAGAGATATCTTTGCCATAATATCCTAGAAGAGTTTCATCAAGGTAATTTCTCTATACACCCAGGAGTTATAAAAATGTATAGAGACCTTAAGAAGAGGTTCTAACAACCAAAGATAAAGGTGGATGTAGCAGAAATGGTTTCATGGTGTTTGACTTCCAAAAGATGAAGATAGAACATTAGAAGCACTAGGTACACTGCAACCCTTGGATATTCCCAATAGAAAAGGGAAAATATTTCAATAGATTTTGTAATGGGATTGCCAATGAAACAATTAAGATACGATGCTATTTGGGTTATAATGGACAGACTAACTAAGTCCACACATCTTCTACCAGCAAAGTTCCTTCGTCTCTTGAGAAATTGGTTAAGCTTTATCTAGAAGGATTAGTCAGACTTGTGGTGTTATTTCTACTATAATCTTAGATTGAGATCTGTGATTCACTTTAAGTTCTTAGCAAACTTTTTAGAAAGCTTTTGAAAGTAAGTTATTCTTGAGCATGACTTATCATCCTGAGACTGATAGACAAGCTAAATGGACCATTCTAAGTTGGAAGATATGATGAGAACATGTGTGCTGGAGCATTGGGTGAATTGTAACAACTGTTGCCAATAATCGAATTCTCCTATGACAACAGCTATCACACAAATATCAGAATTGCTCTTTATGAAGCTCTATATGTATGGAAGCATCAATCACCTCTATGTTGGTATGAATCAAGTGAAAGTAGTCTTTTTGGGACTAGACCTTTGCAAACTATCGAGCAGGAAAGAAGATCCGAGGTGAGATTTTGACAGCTGAGGTCAGAGAAAGCTATGACAATAAGAGGAGAAGACCGTTAGAATTCCTATAAGAAGATCATGTGTTTTCGAAAGTTATCTCTATGCCTGGTATTGGGAGAGCCATTACAGTCTAGAAGTTAAATTATCATTTTATAGGTCCTTTTCAAATCCAAGGTCATGTAGGTTTAGTGGCATGTTAAATAGTTTTAACTCCATGCCTGTCAAAGATTCACGACGTATTCCATGTGCCACAAATTTGAAAGTACAACTCTGATTCTAGTCATATATTGGAATCTAAATCCTACGGTAGGATGGTTTGATGTTCAAGTTACCACCATGCACAACAGGAAATAGAAGCGTGAAGCAACTTCGAGGAAGACCCGTCTCGTTGTAAAGACTGCATTAGGCAAAGAATGATCCAAGGAGTATACGCGAGGATTTGAGTAAAGTAGGCAAGAGGACAAAATTTTGAGGGCAAAATTTTCTAGGGAGAATGTAACGAATCTTTTAGTATTGTTATGATAAAATGATTAATTGTGAATAATCTATAAGGATTTTGAAAATTTTGACAGAACAATATGATCACAATAATATGAGTTTGTAAAAAAAAATTTAATATTATTAAAAATTAATATAATTATATTTTAATCGAGGATATAAAATGAGACCTATAAAGGGTGTAATGACATAAATAAAATAAGGATAAGGGTAAATAGATATTTTTAACCTTATAAGTTTCTTTTATGTCAATCAGGTATTGAAATGGTAATAATCGGTACACCAAAATGGTAATAACCGGATATTGGAACATGAATTTGGTATAAATAATGGATATTATCATATCTCATATAATTTTTACTTAGGACAATTAAATAAATATAGAAATTTCTAATAGAATATAAGGCAAATTGATCCAACAATAGACATACTACTTACTTTCTCTCCAAGTAAGTTTTTCTATATAAAGGAAAAATGAAAAAAGGTAGCATTTCTTTCCTTCCTAGCAACAACTTCACGTTGCTTCTTCTTCCTCCATCTTCTTCATGTTTTTCTTCTTGAAACTCCATGAAAGCCCCATATTCTTTAAGGATACACTTAGATAAACACTTAAACTAGTTCAAGAATACTTCCTTTACATCAAACTCAAGCCAAAACCTTCTTTTTCATCTTCAAAGATGTCCAACTAGCAGCTTATAAAAAGGCTAAAACATGGGTTTAAAGCTTTAGTTAGAGGAGGAAAATCAAGAGAAAGATCTAACATAAGGCTTGGAAGAAAGGTAGGAAAGATTCTATGTCTATTGATTGTGATTGTTTGGCTATTTTTACTAAATAAACTCTTGATATATGCTTGAAATTATGTTGTGAAATCCGAAATTTATTTTCAAGAGGTGTATGTGTGTGTGTGTGTGTGTGTGTGTGAACTTGATAGATGTAAAAGGTGGTATGCATGAAAGTCTTATGAATTGTTTGAATTGATGTAAGAGATTTACTATGTAAATGAAGAGATTTTTGGTTCCTTAAAAAGAATGAGATATATGGAAATTTTACTAGAATATTATTAGAAATAATTTTATAAAATTTGAAAGATTGGTATTTTGAAGTATAGTGCTAAAGTTTCATGAAAATGATGAGATTTTGATCTATAGAAGAAAAGCTTTGAAATCTAAGTAAGAAACTTGGTTTAATTTCCTAAAAGTTTTAAGAATTATAAAGTAAGAAGTCCTATAAGTTTCTTCTGTGAAAATCTTATAAAAGTTTAGTAGACTTTGCAAGAAAATCTTGTAAAGTTAACAACTTTTATAGAAAATTCTCATTACAGTTTAGTAAATTTTATAGAAAATCTCATAACAGTTTAGCTGTTTTCTTTTAGCAAAATCTCATAAAAAGTTTAGTAGATTTTACTAATAAATCTCCTAAAAATTAAGGCAGATTTTAAACAGGATATCTCATAAGACTTTAGGAGATTTTGAACAGAAATCTCATAAGAATTCAGAAGATTCTGAAGAGAACATCTTGTAAGATATTTAGGAGGTTTTCAAGACAAAAGTCTCAGGAATTCAGGAGACTTAACAGAGAAAATCTCATAAGAGTTGAGGAGATTTCAAGGAAATCTCAAAGTAAAAGCATGAGAAGTAGAACTATTAAGAAGAGATTTTACTTGAGAATCATAAGACTTCTTAATCAAGTATTAAAGATTCTTATGAAAAGAGAAAGCTTAAGAAAATAAGCCTAATTTAATATCAATTGCTTGATTCTAAGCTCATGGATTCACAGTGTGATCTATATCAGGTTGTAGTATAAGGTACTACAACAAGTGAACTATATTCAGGTTGTAACACGAGGTGTTAGAACATTATGAGGAAAGTGATGTATTGAGAATAGCATGCTATTGTAATCTATGTAACATCCTCCCAAGTACAACCCCATCCTTAAGTCATGGTATCATACTCAAGAGTTGTTACTTATATTCTGACCTTTCTTAATTATCTATAATAAGGGTCGATCGAATTGCATGTTAACTAACTCGTGGTTCTATCGAGATATATAGCCAGAAACAACTTATTTATTTAATACAAATCAAGTACAAAAGGAAGCTCTTCTAAGAGCTTTACATACATTTATCTCTTATGTTTTACAGACATATACATACACTTAAGTACAAAAACACAAGTTCTGCTACTAACTACTGCAAAATCCACTTGATCTTCTCCTGAGCTTCACCTTCTTCTAGATCAACCTGGGATGACACGGAAAACAAATACATAGGGGTGAGAATTCTAACATTCTCAGGAGGGCGTTCCCAAAACATATACTGAAGTTCATGTCATCGTTACCGCCCAGCCACTTCGATTTATTTAACAAAAGGTGATCATGCATTACATAATGACTATCCATTTTTAAAGTTCAAAATCTATCTTTTCGAAGTGGGTTACTTTTAAGAAAAATCAATCACTTAATACACCTCTACCGTCAGCTCATACTCATAGTAAGTTATGGCAACCAAGAAGAACCAATATACACAAATATGTACATGCCCAATGTAATGAAATTCATCTTTGATTTCCCTTGATGAATCAAAAGTATCACATCCCTCTCTATTTGCCTTCGACAAGCCAAAAGGATCTCAACTCACTCTATTTGCCTTTGACAAGTCAAAAGGATCTCGTGTGTCATTATTTGCCCTTGACAAGTCAAAGAGGATCTCATGTTTCGTTATTTGCCCTTAACAAGTCAAGAGGATCTCAAGTTTCTTGTGATCATAGAATTTAATTCAGGACATCATTCACTGCATGCATAAAACACATACAGGCATCCATTCACAACGAAATTCTCATTTGTATCTTATAAATCAATCTTTTAAACTATCTAGTATGCATTCATATGTCACAAGACATACAGCCAAAAAGGTAACATCAAGTACTCATGTCATTCTAGAACCAAAAATTCCATTACTTCATCAATTCAAATCATTGTTGCATTTCCATAATGGCAGATTTTACACCATTGTAACATGAATTATGTTGCCCCTCAAACAATCAATTCAGAGGCTATAAAAATTTTACATGACACTTCAAAGTGTCTAAAACAACCTGTAAAAATTTCAGGGCAATCATAATTATACACTTCAATAAAATAGGCAAATCTGGTGGTCAGAAGCCACAAATTCATAGTCCAGACTTGTGTTCTCAAAATATTTAGCCCTAGAATTCGATGGAATCATGGTACAAGAAAATTCACAGAGGTATTTCAACATGTTATTAGTCTTGTGTATAAATTTTAGGAGCTATCTCAATCAATTACTATGATGAAAAATTCCAAGTTTGTCACTTCAGTCTCAACAATTCAAACAGTTACAATTTGGTTTCTAATTTTTTTGAGGCATCAAACCTTAGAATTAACCCCTAAGAAAATTCGTGTGTTTAGTTAAGAGGTTAACTACAACATATAATTTTCATGGCTCATGAAACCACCCACAAAATTTCCAGAAAATTCATGAAAGTTTCTGAATCAGAGAAATAGTCCAGCAACCTAGTTCCAATTTCACTTGAGAGAAAACCCATTTTAAAACCATCCAAACACAACACAAAATTTCATACATCAATATCAATATGTTAATCATCAATATCATCAAAATTTTCAGAAGGCAGAAAACCCTACTTTGAGAGCTCTTGAGCTCTATGCTCCAAAGGATGCTCTAGAATGCTTTTGCTTCACTTCAAAGCTTCCCCACCAACATCAAACCCTTCCTTTAACCTCTGATTGTGTGCCCTCAAAGTTGGAAAAAGTGATGGATTCAAATTATAATCGGTTAGATTTGTAGGTTATGATGAATAGAATCAGTTTAGTGAAGAGAGTTTGTGGTTTTAGTGACTTTGAGCTAGGGTTTTGCAAGCTTGAAGCTTGTTAATGGAGTTTGAGAGGAAGAACAATGGAGGAATGGTTCTTAGAGAGGTCTGGCCGAAATTGTGATGAAAGGAAATGATAAGATGTTGATATTTTGAGTTTAGGGCAAAATACATAGAATTTTCAAGTCCAAAAATGTTTTCTTTGAAGATAATTATTGTAATTTTGTGCAATTCCTATTGGTTAGTCATAAAGGTGTAATTGTGTGGCACATCTCAAGCCACACACTTGTCCTCCTTAGGTGGCAACTTGCTCTGAGTTTCATTCGTGTAAGAACTTGCACATGAAATCTTGCCGAACGGGTAAACACCATACCCGATTAAACCGATATTACCCGAAAATCAATTTTAAGTATAAAATTATCATTCCCAGATATTCCTAACCTCATTCCCATGTTTCCCTAATTTCAGGACTTCTGGCCCGAATCTAGGGTTTCAGCTGCCTGCTTGGAGCCCACAAGGTTACTATTCACCTTCGAAATTTTTTTTTTTATAGGTCCGTTGGGCCACCCTCATCATTGCTACACTATTATATTTTTGAAATTACGATTAATAAAGCTCAAATTAATTTTTAATTAAATTTTAGGGTGTTACAATCTATATCAGGATGTAGTACGAGGTGCTACATCAAGTGAATTATATCAGGATATAACACGAGGTGTTACATCACTAGCAATACATCAGATGAGAAGTATATCAAGAATCCTATGAGTTCTATTCTCAAGCCTAAAGTTACTAATAAGATTATGTCAAAGAAGTAATGAAACAAACAAACTAATTATTATGTAAACAACCAAGAATCCGATTAATTATTTTACGAATCCTATGATCTTTTATTCTCAAGCATAATTGCACTCATAATACTATATTTACTGTAAAGGAATAAGCAAGCTAGTTATTCCAAAAGAAATCCAAGATACTTTAATTATTTTAATACTATGTCAGATATCATTGTGTAGTAGACTAGTGTTTTTCCTGCGGGAATCTTTGATTCTCATTCCTGTTATCATATTTTTTACATAGATTGCCATGATGGTGATTATGTTGTGGGGATCCTTAGCTATTTTTGGCATCAGTCCAGACCTTTTGATGAGCCAATGATAAGGAATTTAGTCAGTCTTGTATCATTTTCTTTTAATGAATTTTTTAGTAGTACCTTACCTAAATTAGAGGTTTCCTACGTGAACCAGGGTAAAGATGGATATAGCTATGTATATGATTGTGTTGCCATTGTATAATGTGATTATGTTGTATTGCTATTTTATTACGACCTATAATTTATGCTCAAACTTAGTGACACGAGAGAAGGCGGTTTATGTATGTCTCTAAAGAGGCTCATATATATATATATAAGCACCTCTAAGACCAAGCAAAGTTAACAAGTAACAACTACTCACTATAAGGCTATGACTTAAGCATAGCTTTATGGTAGAAAGGTGTTACATTTATGGTATCAGAGCCTACAACTTTCCCAGGACGGTGTGGTTCGGGACGAACCAAGTGGAAGCTAGTATACATGTAATGCCCAGTGACGAGGACAGGAGTGATCGCCGTGAAGAAGACACGGACAAGGAGCGGCTCCTGGCAAGGCCTCTAAGGAGGGGTACATGAATGAACCAATTACACACCATAATGAAAAGGATCCTAAGGTTGTATAGGTATGGGACTATGTAGTTCAGGATGGCTAATATATTGGTAGTACATATGCCAACAAAGATGCATCTTCTTTTTGGTAGCTCATCACGAAGAACTCCATGGTTAAGCTTGTTTGACTTGGAGCAATTTTGGAATGGCTGACCTCCTGGAAGTTTTCTAGGAATTGTGAGTGAGGACAAAGTGCGCTAAAAAGACCCATGTTAGTTTGTTGGGACAGCCATCTATAAAGCAGGATGAGATGTTACACTAGGGGCATAATGGGTAGCCTTGTAACACCTTAAAAATTATTTAAAAATTTATGAGATTTATTAGTCATAATTTCAAAAATCTAAAATTTAGCAACGATGAGGGTGGTCCAATGGACCTGCAAAAAAAATTTCAGGTCAGATGAATAGTAACCTTGTGGGCCCATCAGCCCGTCAAAAGTCTAAACCCTGATCTGACTGGAAATGCCCTGGACTGAGAAAAGAGAGGGTTGAGGTTAGAAATAGTTAGGAGTGAGAATTTATACCTAGATTCAATTTTCGGGTAATGTTTGATTACCGGGTACAATGTTTTACCCGTTGAGAGAGTTTCATGTGTGAGTTTGACACCGTACAAGTTACTTGGTGGCCAAGTAACCTTTACCATCCACTTTATGCCAAGTGGATGGCAAGGAGTAAAACTTGAAAAGTAAGTTTTAATCTTGACCTTTCATTTATTATATTTTACTCAGAAACCAATATCTCATCCGTTGGTGGAATTTCAGTGTGCGGTTTTAACATTGAAAAAGCTACTTGCTCCTCTAGTTAAAGTGAGCCACTCATCTTGAGCCAAGTGGATGGCCAAGATTCATCTTTGACCAACAAACCAAATCTTAGCCATCCATTTCATTATTTCTTTTTTAAAAAGGAAGAAATACCCATTTTGACTACATTTAATACCAAATAAAGTAAAAGCACCAAACCTTATCACCACCACTCCATCATTTTCGGCCAAGAGGCTGAAAACACAGCCCTTCCATTGTTCTTCCTCTCAAACCTCCATTAACAAGCTTCAAGCTTGCAAAACCTTAGCTCAAAGTCACTAAAACACCGAGATCCTTTCACAAAACTTATTCTACTCCTCATAATCTATCAAACTAACCGATTGGAATTTCATTTCCTCACCATCTCTCACCTTGATATCTCACTTCCTCACTGCCTAAAGGAGGGTTTGATGTTGATTTGGTGGCCTTGAAGTGAGCAAGATCAATCTTGGAACATCCTTGAAGCCAAGATCCCTAAAAGCCATCAAAGTATGGTTTTCTTCCCAAATTTATTCTTAACATTTCTTATTGATCTTGATCCGAAATTTCTAGCTATATTTGTTGATAATATGTTGATATTGATATATGAATTTTGGTGGAGTGTTTGGATGATATTAAAAATCATTTTTGTCAAAAGAGATTTTGAAGCATGTTGCTGGAATTTCAGTTTTGCTATGGAGGAATGAACACACATTTTCTGGTATATTTGTGGGTATTTTCATGAGCAATAAAAAATATATGTTGAAGCTAACATCCTAAGTTCCATCAATTTTCTTGAGCCTTGTTTGGACTCCTACTACTTGAAAAAAATCATGAACCGAAGTGAACTATGTGTTACCTTAATTATTGGGATTGAAGCTATAAACTTTTCTAATTTTATTACTACACCAAATGATTGAATAATCACCTGAAATTTTTACAGAGTATTTAGGACATATTGAATTCAAACTGTGAATTTTTGTATGATGTGATATGTTCATTTGGTAGGGTAATAAAATTGGGAACTATGGCTATTGGCTGAAATAGGGGGTTTTTGACCTTAGAATTTGTCTAATTTTTTTTAACATAGTTAGAGAACTCTTTTTCCTCTGAAATTTGTATGAGAACTTGTGCACACATTGAAGTGTTCTTGAGAATATTTTATAGCTTCTGAATTGATTGTTTGTTATGCAAATAAATTCTGCTATGAATATGTGAAATTTTCCATTGTGCTGAAAATGAATTGATGCTTGAAATTGATGAAATAATGGCATCTTATACTAGTATGGCATGAGTACAAGAATATGAATATAAATAATTGAGCATGTGAACTTATTTATGAGTTATTTATGAGGTTAGGCACAGAAAAGTTCCCCTTTTATGGGCACGAGAAAGTCTCCTTTTATGGGTACGAAAAGTTCCCCTTTAATGGGCATGGAAAGGTCCCCTTTTATGTGCATGAGAAGTCCCTTTTATGGGCATCTAAAAGGTCCCCTTTAATGGGCATAAAAAAAAGTCCCCTCCGATGTACGAGGGCACGTATATTTCAAAATGTAATGCTATGCTATTGAGTAGTATTATGTGTGTATATTAAGTGATTGAATAATAAAAGCTACCCACTTCGGAAGGGTGATTTTAAAACTTTAAAATGAATCTTTAGTTTACATTACATGATCACATTTTTCTAATAAACCGAAGTGGCTGGGCGATGACGATGACATTTATGATTGTGTAACTGGAGAGTTGCCCTATTGAGAATTGTGTAATTCTCACCCCTACGTGTTTGTGTTTCCGTGTCGCCTCCAGGTTGATCCAAGGCTATCGAGGCTTTACACTAAAGGAATCAGATTCTAGGAGTTTAGTAGTTAGTGTTTTTATTATGTTGTACTTAGTGGTGTGTATATGTTTGTAAACGAAGTAGAGAACATGTATGTATTCAAGCTCATAGAAGAGCTTCCTTTTGTACTTACTTATGAAATAAATAAGTTTTTTGTTTATTTGTTGTATATATTTAATAGAACCACTAATTAGTTACTACTCACTTGATCAATCTTACTATACATATTTAAGAAAGGTCCGCAAATTAATAAGTAACAACTCTCAAGTATGATGCCATGACTTAAGGATGGAATTGTACTTGGGGGGATGTTACAAGCCTTAGCTATAATATGGAAATGTACATGTAATGAAGAGGTAGTCAAGTAGCCAAGGCTACGTTAGAGCTATTGTTTGCAAAGGCTATCACGCGGATCAGCCAATGAGAGTTAAGCCATTATGTATGCTGAGGGCTACCATAGCCATCCTATCCTAGAATAGAAAACTTTAGTGGATATGGCTTGGACTTGAACAAGCTTGTATGGTAGGATGCATGCAAGAGCTATGTACTCACCACAGCTTACACTAGCTGCGTACCCTCTACAATCCCTTTATACATTAGCACAAATGGGTATGTACTCCATATTGTACTAACTCCCAAAGGACTTCCACCTTGTGGAAATCTAGCCATGTATGGCATCAAACTACTCCTCCATGGGTGGAGGATTATAGCCACAGTGTTGAAAAATACAATCTAAATCCTAGTGTGGTACTAAAAAGGAGATTAAAATAAGCCAAAAATCCTAGAGAGAGAGTAGAGAGAAATTGGGGAGAGACAGGAATGACGACATCCCTAGGAACAATATGTTAGAAGATCTTACAGGTCTGTGACCTAAAATTATTTATACTATAGTAGTAATAATTAGGTCCCACTGATGTATTGACATAACTTGTGTAATTACGTGACCACTATAGCAGTCTAGTGCTTGCATCAAAGAAACACCTCCTTCGGCCAATTGCTATAGTAGTTAGGGACGCCATAACGGTCCAACTTGTTAATGGCAATAAGCTTCTCACTAGTGACCATTGTAGAGGTCATGGACTATTTTAGCAGTCTACAACTTTTGATGCAGTTCCAAGTTACTCCGAGTTCATCTATGGTCTTCATGCAACAACACGAGAAGTTAATGCAACTAGATAACACTCACCAAAAATTATTAAAAGCATAGAAAACTATAGTAGTTAGGGACCGATCGTGGTCTAATGTCATGACCCGATTTCAATTGTGACCGCCACTTGAGGAATCTCATCCCCACATAAGCCTTGTGATTGCTGAGTCGTACTATATGCATATTTTATTGATAAAATCCGTTTCAATTGTTAAAAACAATTTGCATAACTAACCTAAAAATCATGAAATAACCCTTTTTCTCATAAATCAAACTATAACTATATCTGTTATGCAAAATATGATGAGTTGCTCTCTATACAAAATAACCACAAAAGCTATATAATTTCTAATTACAAAATAAATCATGGTATACAAAACTATGGAAGTAATGCATGGTTTGGGACCCTGGCCACAACTCACTGGAGCACTCTACAAAAAGACAAATACTTCATGGCAATGCAAAGATCACCCAAGCTAGAAATAAACTACTGCGGGGTAGAAGTGGAGGATCCAAGGCAACACCTTATCTGAGGAAAAGGGAAAGAAGGGTGACTTTTATCACAAAACTTAATGAGTGAATCCCCACCCATAACCATACATGGGACAAAAAAGAAGATACATAATAGTAAGAATGCAACATCTAAAAATCCATTTAATTTATACTACATAATAGTTATGAAATCATGGTTTGTTGGAAACATAGAAAACATATAATTTCTTAAAGAATTACAAAAGAGAATAGATTATCCATAATTGAAAGGGTAGTGCTCAGCCCAAGACAAGAGCACCTAGCTAAGATCTTAACGGCCCTTACGAACTACATCCTTGGCGACCACTAAACAAGGATAATTTGCCCCTGGTGGGCACTTGGTATACCAAGGTTAACAATATGACTGTTGTTAACTCAAAACTCTATTCCTCTAGGAATTCCCTAATCTAAAATCAAAATGAAATGATAAAAGGGGAGTTTTACATCTCTAAGTTCAACATTTCTCAGTTCTCATCAATAACATAAGCTTCACATATCCTTTCTTCCATCATAACTAATTCTTATCCTCATAATCAAATCAAGTCATTAAATAACTCATAATATCAACTTAATCCAAAAATAGTCCCGTGCACTTTTAAAGTTCAATAATTTTCATGAGAAGCTTCAAAATATATTTTCTAACTCTAAAACAACATGCATACTCTGTGTCATATGAAAAGTTCAAGTTCTAATTTTTAAACACTTTATATTACTAGAAAATAATAATATAATGACCAACATATGGCCATGAGATCAAACCCATTCACCTAGAAGGGTGGAAAGTGGAAATGACATCACGAGAGCTCTAAGGAGTGAGGATGGCACCAATGTCTGCCATAACAACCATAAGCTGAAGATTAATCTATGAGTATCTCTAAATTACCCTACATCAACTCTAACAATATTGGGGAACACCCCACTTGACAACATTGAGAAAATACCCTAATACTCGGTATACACGTGTCAGGAGAAATGTTCTGTATGGCATCAGGGTCCCTAAGACCATCGTTGGGTCTGAACTTCATTAAGTCTAGACCCTACACCTCCTTGGAAGGCTATATGTTAGAGTGACATTCTTGGAATCAAAAGTCCCGTTAATTGTTCCTAGAGGGAAAATAAGTTAAAGAATGATTTTTAATGATTTTTATGAAACCTTTAAATGTTTCATTTTTGGACCACAAGTTTAGAAAACTTGAGGATTTTCATATTTGAACTAAAACCCAAAATTTGGATTTTGATTGGTTTGGATTTTGATTTTTATGATATTTTATTTGAATCCAAATTGGGTATTTCCTTATTTACATTTATGTTTTAAAGTTAATGGAGAGTAAAATAAGTGAGTATTGAGGCAACCCAAATGCCAGGATGTCTGGAGGTGAGTTGGGTGTTGTTGCTGTAAAATTTTGCAAAATAGTCTTGTTGCAACAAGTTATGTTCGCTGAAGTGAGTTGTTGCTTCTCCAAGTTCGCTGAGCGAAATTTACTCACTTAGCGAATGTGTCTGATGTTAATATAGACAAAACGATGCAATTTTGATAAATGATCCCCCCAACCTTTTAAAACAACCCAAGTCAGGCTTCCCACACCAATAACTAAACCCTTCCCTTCCAAACCCTTATTCTCTCCCTCCCACTCCATTCCTTCTCCTCCTAAGGATCAAGGTAAGATTTTATGGGTTTTGTCATTCTTTTCCTCTCCATTCCATGTTCTTTGTAACACCCTCCAAATTACCACATTTACCCGAGTATGGACATAGTAATTAGTAGAATATTACTGACAAGTTTAGAATCTATACTAGTTGAAATAATCAATGACACGAAATGTCGCAATACATATACTATCATAATGAGATTTACATATAGGGGCATAACGTCAGTCACTATATATACATCATAAGGGCAAGACTAACAAAATAACCCCGAAAGTACAGGACTTTATGCGAACGAGGCTAATCCCCCTACCTGGTACCTAACCTACTCAAACACCCTGATGACAAAACCGCATATGTACATATACAACAAAGCAAAAGAAAACCAAAAGTACATCAGCTTAGGTAGGTAAGGTCCTAACACTATCCTATCTCTATGTACAATGCATCCATCTTGGAGGTCTTTACTCCTCGTGAGGAAGCCATTGGCCATCGGGGCAATGACCTCTCCTCCGCCTGGGCACCTGGCTTCAGAGGGATCTGAGTCAGATGAGGAGGATAACGAAACGGTGCGTCTGCTGGCCATATACGGGTGGAGCGAGGGAATCTCAAACACTACATGATGGGCCATGTGAAGGGGCACGCCGTCATAAGGAAAGCGGGGTCGAAGTCGGGTAAGACCGAAGTACTGAAGGAGCGATCAAAGAACATGTAGATCCTAACTGGGAATAACCAACGGCGACATGCAGTCCAATGCCGGATCATATTGCCACACCCATTGTGGCGAATCACAGAAAAACACTAGGATTTACATCTGCGAATCTAACAATATAATACATACAACGGAGGTGAGAATAATATAAAATTCTCAGGAGGGTAGTTTCCCCCATATACTATATACAGTAGGGATAAGCAATTCATGCATATACAATATTCATACAAACACATACACAGAAATCTGGAAAACCCGTAGCCCAAACTAAGGATAGTATCACAATAATCAATCAAGCAATAATATGCACAATCAAACTCCATTTCTCATGTCTTTCTCAATTTTCTCAACATAGGGAAGGCTTATTCTCAGAGAGAGATACATTCACAATTCACAATTTCACAGAGGACCATAGACTGCTAGGACATGAGCTCATTCCTATTCGAGATCACCGAACTTCATTTTTTTCCATTTCCGGATCACTCATAGGTCTATGCCTAGCCGACATGTCTATCGACTCATAACTTTTCTAGGGAAGTCCTTCTTTTTGCCTTCCCTCTCAATTCTTTCTAAGCCTTGTTTCTTTTTCCCATATGTCTCAAACATACACAGGAAGATATGCACATACTATCATAGAATTTCAGCCATTTCCACATCTCATTATCCTGGCAGAATTGAAGTTCCAGGCACAACAATTTATTACCCTACCAAACAACCACTCCAACCTTAAAGAAAATTTCACGTGAAACTTCAATGTGTCTAAAACAACCTGTAAAAATTTCAGGGCAATCAGAGTTATATAACCACTTCAATAAAATAGGCAAATCTGGTGGTCAGAAGTCACAAATTCGTAGTCCAGACTTGTGTTCTCAGAATATTTAACCCTAGAATTCGATGGAATCAAGGTACAAGAAAATTCACAGAGGTATTTCAACATGTTATTAGTCTTGCGTAAAAATTTCAGGAGCTATCTCAATCAATTGCTGTGATTAAAAATTCGGGCAAGTTTGTTACTTCAGTCTCAACAATTTAGACAGCAACAGTTACAATTCGGTTCCTAATTTTTTTGAGGCATCAAACCTTAGAATTAACCCCTAAGAAAATTCGTGTGTTTAGTCTAAGAGGTTAACTACAACATATAATTTTCATGGCTCATGAAACTACCCACAAAATTTCCAGAAAATTCATGAAAAATTCTGGTTCAGAGAACAGAAATCAGTCCAGCAACCTAGTTCCAATTTCACTTGAGAGAAAACCCATTTTAAAACCATCCAAACACAACACAAAAATTCATACATCAATATCAATATGTTAACCATCAGTATCATCAAAATTTTCGGAATTAGGGCAAGCCAAAATAGAATTGAAAAATTCCACAAGAAAGGCAGGAGAAAACCTACTCTTGAAGGTTCAGCAAGTCTATCTCTAGCTTGCTTCAAGGTGGGATTTCTTCACAACCAAAACTCCCCAAACAACCTCAAACCCTCCTCTGATCACTGATGAATGTGCAAGAAGGATGGGGTTCTTGAAATTTCAATCGGTTATAATTGTAGAGGTGGAAGTGTACATCAATTTTTGTGAAGGAAGATTTGGGTTTTGATGATTCTAAGCTAGGGTTTTTGTGAGATGAACACAAGGTGAAGCTCTTGGATATGGAGGACTTCCAAGCTCTGATTTCTCCTTGGAATGGCCGAGAATGAGGATGGCTTTTGGGAGGAAGGTGGGTGACTAGGCTTGTATTAAATACAAGGCAAGATATTTGTAAAAGAAATCATGATGGATTTGGTGACTAGGCTATGATGGATGGCTAGGATTTGATCTTGGATTCCAAGATTAAATCCTAGCCTTCCACTTGTCTTAATTTGGGGATATTATTTAGTTGTAGTGATGGAAATGTCTTTCGGTGTTAAAAACCACACACCGAAATCTCACCGAACGGGTAAACACCGTACCGACTCAACCAATATTATCCGAAATTTAATTCTAGGTATAAAATTATCGTTCCCACACATTCCTAATCTTATTCTCATATTTTCTTAACTTCGGCTCCTCTGTCTTAATCCAGTTCCGCGTCCGGAGGCTGCGGCCGCCAAGTACTATTCACATTTTTTTTGTACTCCCTCATGGAGTCATTCTCATCACAACTGTTCCTGCCAGAATTCTAATATTCCTATTAAGTTTTCCTCAATTAATATCTGAAGAAAACTAGGATGTTACATTCTTTGGTTGGGATTGTTGTTAGTCTCCATTGTTGTCAAGTGGGAGTGCTCCCCTAATGTTGTTAGAGTTAGATTAGAGTTATCTAGAAATTGTTAGAGATTGATCTTGAGTTTTATGGTTGTTATGGTAGGCTTTGGTGTTCTCCTTCCTCCTAAGCTCATTGATGTTGGCACCATCTCTTCCTCCTTCTCCAGGTGATTGGGTTCAATCCTATGACCCTTATTTTGGTCATTAGAGTTATTTTCCTCACATTGTAGCATTGTTGCATGATTTTAGATATAATTTAAAAGAGATTACAAATATTGGTTTTGTCGAGTTATAAGATTATGATTTTCAAATAGCATGAATTATGTGTTTTAGAAAACCATGGGACCATGATTGATATGTTGAGTGCTATGAAAATGTTTTATATATTCATG
Source organism: Dalbergia oliveri (assembly GCA_030441495.1). Lineage (NCBI taxonomy): Eukaryota > Viridiplantae > Streptophyta > Magnoliopsida > Fabales > Fabaceae > Dalbergia > Dalbergia oliveri. The sequence continues at coordinate 23,069 of JAMLFY010000102.1, forward strand.
AAAAGATTTGTTGCCAAATGTATGACTTAGCAAGATGCCCATTTGAAAAATATGTTCTTATTGGTTTATGACATTACTATGTTTTAAAGATTAGCTTTCAAGTTATGTTTATGAAGATTTAGTTAAGGTATTTATATATATAGTAGAGAAATGTAAACCGTGAATGTGATTTAGCTTTATGAATAATTGTTATATGATTTCCAAGTTTTATATTTGTGAACCCCTAGTGATTTTAGCTACGATTTCAGATTTATTAAGTATATGAAAATATATTAGCTTAAGATATGAATTTAAAACTTTAGTTTTATGGTACCAAGAGGTTAGAATTCAATATGATTCGTAACAACTTGCGATAATACATATTGTGAGCTTGAAATCGGAATGCCTACAAGTGGGTGATCCCTTGGGCATGATTTCAGACCACAGTTATGATAAAGTCAAATTGTTAGAATTGTTTGAGTCCAGAACTTTAGAGTACTATTAATTTAGGGCTCGTGTTCACAAGGGGCAAAGTACCCACCTTTCAACACTTATTTTTAATTATTCTCAGTTTAGTTATGTATGATGATTAGTATTTAGACAGCCATGAAGGCAACAGGATAAATCAGCCATGGAGGCAAACCTAGTAAACGCCATAAAGATATTATGAAACAGCCATGATACCAATTTCAAAAAGGGTACTAGTTAGGTGCCCAGCTTGTCCATGAGGGACCACAAGAGCAAGAAAATCCAATAACAGTTATTATTATTATTATCATGTTCTTATTATTTTTATTATTATTACTATTAGTATTATTATGCATCTTGGTTGCTGTCCATGAAAGGGTTACGGGTAGAATTCACTCACTAAGTTTTAGATGAAACTCACCTTTCTCCTTTCTCCTACTATAGGTATAGTAGTTGTTACAGGTCTTTCCAGCGTCTCCTTTCTAGTAGTAGACGTACCTGTTGGTGAGCTTCACTTTGGAGTGAAGTACCTTTTTGTTGTCCTTAGAGTGCTAGTGTCATTGGGCAAGGTCCCTGAAACCATAGTGACGTTTTACAATTTGTCTTACCTTGAATTAGATTATATTGTATTTACATGATTATAGCTTTCATGGTTTTAAATCTAAAAGAGTAATTCAGCATATGTTGTATTATGACTATAGATCAAGTTTGATTATGAAACTAATTATGATGATTTAGATTTCAAAGACAAAATTATTTATGTTAGATATGAAATTATGTTTGAAAATGGATTTTATGATTTAAGCTTTGCATATAGAGAAACTTAGAGGTCACGAGGCTTACGTGGAATGAGATTTGTAACACCCTTGAAATTTATTTAAAAAGTAATTTAAACTTTAGTAATCATAATTTTAATAATCTAACAGTTAGCAACGATGAGGGTGGCCCAACGAATGTTTAAAAAACAAAAAAAAATTTTCGGTCGGGTGAAAGTAACCCCCATCTGCCCACTCTGGAGCTTAAACCTAGATTCGGGCTGAGGTGCCCAAAATTAGGAAAACATGGGAACAAGGTTAGAAATAGGTGGGAATGATAATTTTATATTTAGAATTAATTTTCAAATAATATCAGTTCAATTGAGTGCGACTTTATCCTTTGAGATTTTTGTGTTTCTTACAAATGAAACTTACAATGCAAGTTTGCCACCTAAGGAGGACAAGTGTGTGGCTTGAGATGTGCCACACAATTACACCTTTATGACTAACCAATAGAAATTGCACAAAATTACAATATTTATCTTCAAAGAAAACAATTTCATAATAATTAATGTGTACATTATCTTCAAGGAAATAAAAGAAAATCAAAAACTCTCCATTTCTTTGCTTCAAGTTCGGCCAGACCTCCTTTGAGCTTTCTTTCATTTTCTTCTTCATCTCCATACCAAGGTTTAGCTTGAAAACTCTAAGATACAACATCAAGCATCCACATGTTTCATCACAAACACAAACTATCTCTTGAAAACTTGAATCAACTCCTTATAACAAACCCATACCTCATCAAACAACTATCATAGCTGCTATCCCTGCCTTGTTAGAAGAGGATTTAAGAAGGTTTGATCAATAATTGGATGTAGGAGTTCTTGAAAAGAACCAAGAACAAGTACAAGAACTTCAAAGAACCAAGTAGGGCTTTTCTTTGCCTTTTCTTTCAAATTTATTCTAATGATTTCTGATTGAGATAGGTCTGAAATTTTTAATTGTATTGATGGATAATATGTTGATATTGATGTTTTAATTTTTCTGGAGTGGCTTGATGTTGGGAAAAATTAGTTTGGTCAAAGAGATTTTGAATGATGCTTGTTGGATTTTCGGTTTCTTACAAGCAATGTATAATCACTATTTTTCTGGGCATGTTGTAGCCATTTTCGTGAGCTGAAAAAAATATATGTTCAAGCTAATATCTTGGACTAGTCCCACAAATTTTCTTGAGCTCTGAATTTGACTCTAAATGCCTTAAAAAATCTAAAACCGAAATGGTTTCCATGCTGTCTAGACTATTGGAAAGAGCTGTGAAATTTTCTGATTTTTTTAACATAGCAAATGATTGATTTTTCCTTTGAAATTTTTACAGAAGGTTAATAAATGTTTAAGTTCAGCTGTGATTTTTCTTGAGTTAATTCAATCATTTGCTAGGGCTAAAAATTATGCATTTCGGTTTCTGAAGGTTAAGGGTTCCTAGACCGAATTTGTGTAATTTTTTTAACATAGTTAGAGAACTCTTTTTGCTCTGAAATTTTTAGGGAACCTTGTGGACACATTTATGTATCTTGGGTAATTTTTATAGCCTCTGACTTGACATTTTGATGTGCAACTAATTTGTTCTATGAATATGTAAAATCTGCCATTATGCTGAAAATGAATTGATGTTGTGAATTGATGAAATAATGGTAACCTATACTAGTATGGCATGAGCATAGGATATGAATATAAATAATTGAGCATGTGAACTTATTGATGATGTTAGGCACACATAGATATGATTGTTTATTACAATTGCTCATATGCGAAAGGAAAACATAAGATTATGTTTCTTGGACTTGGAGAAAGTAAATCCGTTGTCAGGAAAGTAAACCTGACTAGTTGGGGAAAGTAAACCTGACTACCAAGAAAAGCATAAGGTTTATAATTCTTAGGCTGGAGAAAGTAAATCTGATTTTTGGAAAGTAAACCTGACTACCCTTGAATTAAGTCGGGAAAGTAAACTTGACTAGGAATAGGTCTGGGAGAATTGGAGAAAGTAAATCCAATGATCATGTATAGGAATGAGCTTAGTCCTTAAAATGAGTCTATTACGCTAAAGTAGTCTTTTATCTTAAGTGCTAAGTGAAGGATTTTAGTAGCAATATTAAGGCCAATATGATTAGTTGTGATTTAGCAGGATAGGGTTTATATGATGTCGAGTAGTAAGATATGTGATTGAATAATAAAAGCTACCCACTTCGGAAGGATGATTTTAGAACTCTAAAATGAATACTTAATATATATTGTATGATCACATTTTCCTGATAAACCAAAGTGGCTGGACGATGACGATGACATTATGATTATGTATTTTGGGGATACCTACTGGAATTTCAGAATTCTCACCCCTTGTTTGTGTTTCCGTGTTGTCTCCAGGTGGATTCCAGAAATAGTAAAGCAGCTACAAGAAAAACTAAATTGTAGTTTCTATAGTTTAGTTGTGGGAACTCTTATCTATTGTACATAGTTATACATATATGTATGTCTATAAATGTAGTAAAGACCCTATGTAGATTAAAGCTCACAGAAGAGCTTCCTGTTGTACTTGACTTGTATTAAATAAATACGTTATTTCTTGCAATATAGTTTGAAAAAAAAATCAGGTTAGTTAATACGCGTTCCAACCGATTCTTGCTATAGATAATTAAGAAAGGTCCGCTAATTAATAAGTAACAACTCTCGAGTACGACGTCATAACTTAAGGATGGGGTTATACTCGGAAGGATGTTACAAGATTCCTCACGTGACGGTCATGTTCCCAAGTCAGTCGTGAAAATACCACACCCACTACTTAGGGAGGAAGAATGAAGAGATCTAACATAAATCAACATTAAACACATACCTTGAATCTTGGAGGAGGATGGATTTGATTGGAGTTGAGAGAAATTAGGTGGAAGGGAGGTTGGGAAGAAGGGTTTTTGAAAATGGGGATAAAAATCCGAGTTTGGGATATTAAAGGGTAAGGGTCACTAAGTGAAACAGTGTGGTTTGACACTATTTCCCTCGATGGCATCATCTATAGTGGTGAAGTTGCCACCCGCACTCCTCGCTGTATCACTTGGGACTACCAAGATTGCTATTGCAATTAGCAGAGTCCCAACTCTGCTAACCCAATATACAGCTATAGCAATGATAGCAAGGTCTGCCTCTGCATAACTTGGTTATTCATGCCTCTGGGCTTTTCTAGCAACAAAAGTAGGTCCGAGGAACCCTGGGCCATACGGAACTTATCTACGGATACGTGTACTCAAGGTATTACATACTCCCCCTTAAAAAAGATTTGGTCCTCAAATCTTAAAACATACCTTTCGGAGTGAACAAATACGGATAGTTGATCCTCATGGCTTCTTCGGCTTCCTATATTACTTCCTCGCTAGAATAGTTCCTCCAGATGACTTTTGAGGCCACTTCCTTCGAGCGAAGCTTCTTGATCTGCCTATCCATAGCGAGCTGATTCTTCTTTATATGCTAAGTTCTCATCAGCTTGTATAGCTTGCTATACGAGCACGTGAGACTAATCTGGTATGTACTTTTTGAGCATACTGACATGAAAGACTGGATGAATGAGATAAAACTGGGAGGCAGTGCCAATCTGGAAGCCAATACTCTAACTCTCTCTAGGATCTCAAATGGGCCAATATAGCGATGACTTAGTTTTCGCCTACTAATCCTCACCACCACTTTCATGGGCAATACTCGTAGGAACATGTGGTCACCAACCACGAACTCCAAGTCTCTACGTCAATCAACATAGGATTTATGCCTGACTCAAGCCTCCAACAACCATTCTCTAATTAGCTAGACTTTCTCTAGAGTCTCTTAAACTAAATCTGGGCCTAGGGCCTTAGCTCCGCCAAGCTCAAACCAACCTATGGGAGATCTATAGCGTCTCCCATACAACGCCTCGAAATGGGACCATCTGGATACTTGCTTGTAGCGTTATTGTATGAGAACTCTATCAATGACAAGTGGTCACACTAACTCCCACCAAAGTCTAGAACACAAGTTCTGATCATGTCCTCTAAGGTGTGTATCGTCTTTGACTAGCCATCTGTTTGAGGATGAAAAGTTATGGCCAAGTCCACACAGTCCCAAGAGCCCATTGGAATGCTCTCTAGAACCGTAAAGTGAACTTGGACCCTCTGTCAAAGATAATGGATCCTGGTACTCCATGGAGTCTAATAATCTCATCAACATAAAGTTTGGCATACTAAGCTGAAATGAAGGTCATTTTCACTAGTAGGAAGTGAGCTGACTTAGTCATTCTGTCCATGATCACCCACATGGAGTCAAAACCATTAGTAGTCCAGGTAACCCGACTACAAAGTCCATGGTTATCCTTTTCCACTTCCATTCTAGGATCTCATCTCGTGATAGCCCTAGGCCTTTGCTATTCAACCTTGACTTGCTGACACACCAAACACCCTATGAAATCACCAATATCTCTCTCATGCCTTCCCACCAATATAGCCTCTCAGATCTTGTATATCTTAGCCGAATCGGGGTGTACGGAGTATGCCTGTGCTATGAGACTCTTCCATCATTTTCTCTTCAGCTCACCTACATGGGATACACATAAATGGTCACCAAAATGCAATACACCCTCCACATCGATCGAAAACTCATGATTCTCTCTCGTGCACATCCTCTATAAGCTTTACTAACTTGGGTCTTCCCACTGCTGCGCCTTAATCTGCTCCATTAGAGTTAGCTAGGCCCTAATGTGAGCAAGAAAGACTCTTGATCACCCAACCCAAACTTAACTTCCTCAGCCTCCAACTTATGGATGTCTTCTATCAACGGTTGCCTCAAAAGGGCTATGTGGGTTAAACGACCCATAGACTTTCCGCTCAATGTGTCAGCTACAACATTTGTCTTGCTTGGGTGATAGGAGATTGTAGTCATAATCCTTGAGCAACTTTAATCATCTACGCTACTTGAGATTCAAATCCCTCTATTAGAAGATGTACTCTAAGCTCTTGTGATCCGTGAAAAGCTTTCAAGTCTTCATATAGTAATGCATACAAATATTCAAGGCAAAGACCAGCTGCCATCTCTAAATTATGTGTAGGGTAGTTCTATTCATGCCCTTGAGCTACTATAAGGAAAAAACTACAACTCGATCATGCTGCATTAGGATATAACCAAGCTCATCTTTAGAAGCATCACAGATATAGAAAAGCCTCTTGTCCTTGAGGGCAACACCAGAACTGGAGCCATGGTCAACAGATCTTAAGCTTCTGAAAACTCTCCTCACAAGTATCCGACCACTGAAACTTGACATTCTTCTAAGTTAAATTGGTCAATAGCACTGCTATTCTGGAGAAATCTTTGACAAACCTCCGATAGTATCCTGTTAAACCTAGGAAACTACGGATCTCTGAAACTATTGAAGGCTTTGGCCACTGCTAAACCTCTTCAACTTTCTTTAGGTCCACTAGAATGTCATCCTTAGATACTATATGTTCAAGAAATACCACTTGATTCAGCCAAAACTCACTTAGAGAATTTGGCATAAAGTTGATTCTTCCCAAGGTTTGCAGAACAATCCTCAAATGCTGTTCATGCTCCTCCTCACTCCTAGAGTACTCTAGGATGTCATCGATGAAGACAATCACAAAGTGATCTAGGAATGGCCTAAAAACTCTCTTCATTTGATCCATGAAAGCTATAGAGGCATTGGTTATCCCAAAAGACATCACTAGGAACTTCCAGTGCCCATAGTATGTCCTAAAGGCCATCTTGGGCACATCCACGTCCTTAATCTTCAACTGATGATAGCCTAAGCATAGATCAATCTTGGAGAAGCACCTAGCCCTTTGAAACTGATCAAATAGGTCATCTATATGTGGCAAGGGGTACTGGTTCTTAACTTTCACCTTGTTTAGCTTCGATAGTCTATGTACATCCTCATAGACTTATCTTTCTTTTTCACAAATAGGACTAGAACACCGCAAGGTGAGGACTTGGCTGGATGAACCCTTTGTCAAGCAACTCCTGATATGCTCTTTTTGCTTCTTCAACTTTACAAGAGCCATCTGATACAGAGGTATAGAGATGGGCCTCACTCCGGCCTTAAGCACTATCCCGAACTCCACCTCTCTAGGTGCATCCCTGGTAACTGTAACATCCTCCCAAGTACAACCTCTTCCTTAAATCATGGTATCGTACTTGAGAGTTGTTACTTATAAATTTGTGGACTTTTCTTAAATATCTATAGCAAGCTCGGTTAATGTAATAACTAAGCATAATTCTATTAACATATATAACAAAGAAACTTAACATTTATTGAATACATAGCTAAGTACAAAAGGAAGCTCTTCTAAGAGCTTTAATACAATACGTTCTCTATTACATTTACATACATATATCTCCAATTATGTAAAGTAAAAACATCAGCTACTAAACTCCTTGCAATCCTGCATTCTTTCATGTAGCAGCCGCATCATTCCTGGGTGACACGGGAACACAAACAACACATAGGGGTGAGAATTATCCAATTCTCAGGGTAACTCCCAATTTCACAATCATAATTTCGTCGTCATCACCCCAGCCATTTCAGTTTATCAAGAAAGTGTGAGCATGCATATATATATATATATATATATATATATATATATATCAAAGGTTCATTTTAAAGTTTAAAAATCATCCTTCTGAGGTGGGTTTATTTTATTATTCAATCACTTAATATACACACGTAATACTACTCCATATCATAATATTGCATTCTGAAATATACATGCCCTCAATACATTAAAGGGACTTTTTCGTGCCCATAAAGGGGACTTTTTCGTGCCCATAAAGGGGACTTTTTCATGCCTATTAAAGGGGACTTTTTCATGCCCTTTAAAGCGACTTTGTCGTGCCCTTTACACATAAAAGGGGATATTTTATCTAATTAACATATACATCATCATCAAACTTATATAAGTATCCGTTGATAATATAATTTTCAATTAGGTCTCATAAACTAATCTTTTAGGTTCCTAGCATGCATTCACCTACATCATACTTGAACAAAAAATGTCATTATTTCCTCAATTCAGAGCATTGTTGCATTTCCAGGATAATGGCAGATTTCACATGTTTATAGTGCAATTTACTTACACATCAAATAATCAATTCAGAGGCTATAAAATTCTCAAGGGCACTTCAATGTGTCGACAAGGTCCCATAAAAGTTTCAGAGCAAAAAGAGTTCTCTAACTATGTTAAAAAAATTAGACAATTTCGATGGTCAGAGACCATTTAACCTTAGTTAGAACCCAAAATTAATAATTTTTAACCCTAGAAAATGATTGAATCAATTTAAAAAAAAAAAATCAAGGTTATACTTAAAGATGTTATCAACACTCAGTAAAAATTTCAAAGGAGAATTCAACAATTTGCTATGGTAGAAAAATTAGACAAATTCAAGCTTCAAGACAGAAATTCAGGCAACACCTATATAGTCTCGTTCATGATTTTTTTTCTAGCAATAGGAGTCCAAAACAAGGCTTAAGAAAATTCATGGAACTACCGTAGGATGTTATCTTCAATATATATTTTTTATAGCTCATGAAAATACCTACAATTATACCAGAAAATTCGTGAACAAATACTGCCTATAGAACTGAAATTTCAGCAAGCATGTTTCAACTTCTCTTTAGCAAAAATTATTTTTCCACAACACTAAACTACTCCACCAAAGCAAATACATGTAATCACACCATGGAACTAGAAAATATCAATTTCCAACAAGCCAAAACCAAGACAAACAGAAAATGAACAACAAGGTAACAAGAACCCTACTTTTGGTGTCTAATGGCTCCTTAGCTCCAAGTTGCTCCAAGATTGATCCTTTCCACTTCAAAGCTCCCAAATCAACCTCAAATCCTTCCTAAATTAGTGAGGAAGTAAGGTATCAAGGTGAGGATTGATGGAGATTTGAGATTTTAATCGGTTAGATTTGTAGGTATTGAGGTGTAGAACAAGTTTTGTGAAGGGAGTTTGTGGTTTTAGCAATTTTGGGCAAGTGTTTTAGTGAATTGAAATTAAAACTTGAGCTCTTGGAGAAGACAACAATGGTGGCTGCCATCTTAGTATGATGCACGAAATTGTGATGATGATAAAGTTAGGTTGGTTGCTTTTTATTTATCCTAACTTAGCTTTAGCATTTATGTTACATAAATGCATATCTTTTTCAAAAGAAAGAAAATAGATTGGATGGCTAAGATTTAATCTTGTAATTCAAGATTAAATCTTAGCCTTCCACTTGTCTTGAATGGATGTACATTATCCATTTGTAGTGATTAAATTATCTTTCATGTTAGAATCCGCACATTGAAATTTTACTGAACGGAGGAGATATTGGCTCCCGAGTAAAATATAATAAATGAAAGGCCATGATTGAAACTTACTTTTCAAGTTTCAATCCTTGCCATCCACTACCAAGTAACTTGTACGGATTAAAAACCGCACATCAAAACTCTCCTGAACAGGTAAAATGTAACACCCTAATAATTAACCCAATACACCTAGGAGGATCTGATTAATTACTAGACTTTACTCTTTGCTTCAGTTCCTTAATCATGCTTTGAAAATACTTAGTGAAATTACGATCCATTTTTTTTTAAACATAATTGAAAACGTGAGCCGCGCTTAACGTGAATGATTTAGCAAAATTTAAAAGACACATAGGAATTTACAAACATCACATCATAATATATTGGCTCCATCATACAGCATCCATAATTACATATCATATAGATATTTTGCCTACCAACGAATAAGACTAAGTGTAGGCAATCTAATAAAACATAAATAATATATGGATGGAAGGACATCCATTAATGGCACCTAGTAATAACACTCCAGGGATAGGGATAGATATCTAAAATATACAAGTGAAACTAGCAGGATTCAAGTTCAGCTACCCTTAAGCCTCAATGTGATTCACGAACGCTTCCTTCGTTTCTGAAGACGAGATGGAAAGAAAAATAGAGGGAGTGAGAAACTTATAAAAAGAATCTCAGTAGGGTACTCACCTCATGATGCATTGTGTCATCATCATCGTCCCCAGGAACCTCGGGTTATTATGAAATAGTGAGCATGCTAAGATTGATTTATTAAGTTTGAAAATATACTTTACCGAGGTTCGTCGGTTTAATCATGCGTCTTATAATGCATCATAAACTTAGCATGTCATGTTTATAATGAACTTTTCCTTTCATATATAATAACATAGTTATGCATAAAATCACATCATATTCCTCATCATCATTTCATAATACTATGCATAGCAGAATATCATATTTCTCATCATCATCTCATAAATACTATGCATAGCAGAACATCATATTCACATAATGCATTTACTTAGTTTCTTAGGTGACTTAAAGTTACTTTCATCATCATTTTCCTGGGCCACCCTATACTCCACCCTTTTGGGAGTAATCTAGGTTATGAGCTCATACCTTGCTAGTCGTCACCAGCACATACTTATCCCTTTTGATAAGTAAAATTTCGTCTCTACCCTTTTGAGAGAACAGACTAGGGGCAAGAATCACCTTTTCACCGCCTATAGTTTGACGGGTCCAAAGGATCATTTTCTCATATATTTTGAGTCACCTTTAAGTCTTTGCATGTTATATCATAATGCAATTCTTCATTCATAATCATCATAACATTTTCTCATTTATAGTCTTATGCCGAAATAATATATACCAACTGTAATCATGCATCTGGAGATTCCAGGAAAGAGAGGTGGGTCACAATAAACACGCTTAAATACCAAATCTTTCCTTAGCCAGAATCTTTCCAAATTGCACTCTTAAGTAATACACTTTCTTCCAGGAATAGAATATGTCTTTATTTCATGCATAAGTTTTCATTGTTTACAACAACAACTATAACATACAAACCAGGGAAGCAATCAATGACACCAAATTCTTAATAAGCATCAAATCACATTTTAAGTACACATAAATTACTAGCTTCCCATAAAATTCTTACAAAGTTTTAAAACTCTTTTAAAACTAATTCCTTTTGTTAAACTTGAAAGAAGTCATAGGACTTTAGGCCTAAATTAACCATGGGACCGATTTATAACTTGAAAGAATGTTCATAATTAAATCTTTCACTTAAGATAAAAGGAGCAAGTCTTGAGCTTTAGAGATTTAGGTGACATCTTTGAATTATTACCATGCTATGCAACCTTATTTTAATCTTATCTTTATAAGGTGATAGCTTGGAATTATAAACATGATATGCAATTCCATTTCTTTATCTTTAAGATTTAAGGTGATAACTTGAAAATTAAACATGATGCAAGAACTTGTAATATAAACATGATGCAAGAAACTGGAGCGCGTAATCATAGGACCAAGGAGAGGGAGAAGAGAATCTTAAGCAAGGCGCGGTAGTCCGCATAGGACCGGTGAGGGAGATGAGAATTACTTTTTTTTAAGCTCCAATTCTCAAGACTTCTTAAAGAATAAATTCTTTAACTCCAATTATCTCATTTCTTCGCTTATGATTCATAAGCAAGTCTTTGAGCTCTAGGATTTTTAGGTGATGACATAAAATAAACATGCCATGCATTGACTCTTTTAGCCATTATAAAATAAAGTGAGAGCATAAAATAAACATGAGATGCAACTTCTTTATTATCTTTAGAGATTAAGTGACAACTTGAAATTTAAACATGAAATGCAAGCTTGAAATTTAAACATGAGATATGCAAGTTCATTTATTTATTCTTGAGAATTTAGTTATGACATAAAATAAATATGGTTGTGCAAGGCATAAACTTAAACGTGGATGCAAGTTCACTTGATCTCTTTACTAGAGCTCCTTCAAGACTTTAAGAGAATTATGTTTTCAACCCAATATATGTATCTTAGCAAGACAAAGTAAAAATACATATTTCATATTCAAACCTCAAGATAAAAATATTATTCTTTAAAGTTTTGCATTAAATGGAATGTTCAAGCTTTAGAGGCCTAACTTGTGATGGATTTACAACCCATATTCAAGGTCCTTATCATCAAGCCATCATTTCATTCCTTCCTAGGCCATTTGGCCGAAACCATGAAAGGAAAATAAGGAAAGAAAAACTGAAATTTTAGAAGCTTTGGAAACTAGTGAAACCTTCAAGTTTTAGAGATCTAACTTGTGAAAGCTTTGCAACCAACACTCAAGAATCTCATCATCAAACCATGGTCTCATCATAAGCTAGGCCATATGGCCAAAATACTTTAAAAAGAAAGGAAGAAGAAACTGAAAATGAAAACTTAAAAGAAAGCTCATGAAAACATCATTTTGAGCTAGAAACATAACTTGTCTTAGCATAAAATGAACTTAGAAACACCTCCCTACCTAATTTGATTTGAAAGAAAGGAAGAGAACTTGGTTTCCTTGAGTGAAATGAAGCAAAATATCCTTGAAAAGCTGAAGGGAGAATTCAACCAAGAGAAAGAAAGAAAGAAAGCTTTTGGTGCTCCTAAGACTAGAATTTGTGTAAGTTATGAACTAAGCATCTAAACGATCTTCAAGCATGTCTATTTATAGAGATTTTGCAGCTCATAAATGGACAAAGGAAGGAAAGAAATCTGACCAAAAATTAGAGGAAAAAAAATAAGGAAAAAAAATCATTTTGTTTGGTGGCTTAAAACATGGAATCATGTTTCCATGTTTTCATGATTCTTTGTTTTCATTCTTTGGATTTTTGTGTAATAATTTTCTGACTTATTACTCAATAATTTCGTGCATTACAGCCTTGTGGAAGAGGATTTTGTGTGTTCCATGTATTTTTTAGGTGTAGGCAAGGTATTCATGCAATTTAGAGAATTTACGGTTAAGGGTTTAAGTGAATTACTAAGCAATTTGGGTGTTTTAAGCAATTTTAGGTTCTAATCAATCTAAATAAATAATTTTGACTCTAGATTAGTAATTAGAATTTAATAAGCTTTAATTTGAGCCTAATATTGCTTAGGTTTCGTTAGACAAATCAAAAATCTCAAAATTTGTAAAACTGCACAAAGAAGGGGCAAAACGGTCATTTTACTTAAAAATTGCCCGAGACCACCCGAGCTTAACCAATGGTTAATCATGGCTTAAAAACACCTTTTAACACATTTTAGTGAGGTTCGGGCTAAGCGGCACGCAAATTTGAGTTAAAACGGGGGCGTTTTGGTCATTTCGCGTCGAGCTCAAAATTAGGATTCTTCTCCTCTATTAACACACATAACACAAACAATCCCTTATTAACATCAAAACATCCCCTTGAGGATGGGTGGGGCCCACAATCCTCATTTTCTAAAATAACCTCAGGGCATTTTGGTAATTTTACACGTAGAAAATTGGGGTTTGCAATACTTGCACGAATTGCTCCTAACTTCTCTTCTAACGTTATATTCCTTTATTAAGGATTGTTTGGTCTCAAATTTTATATAATATTTACCTACGGTAATTCGGTAATTCCTAATTATAGTAAAAATTACAGTAAAAATTGGGGCGTACATAAAACACGTACCTGGTAATCAAACATTACCCGAAAATTAATTCTAGGTATAACTTCTCATTCCTTATCATTTCTAACCTTAACCCTTCTCAGTGTTTAGCATTTCCTGGTAGATCTAGGGTTTCGGATATATAGGCCCATGGGGCCCGCAAGGTCACTATTCACCTTGGCCCATAAATTTTTTTTTTTAACACGTCCGTTGGGCCATCCTCATCGTTGCTAAAACTGTCAGATTTTTGAAATTATGACTAATAAAGCTCAAATTAATTTTTAACTAATTTTTAGGGTGTTACAGGTAACTTTCTGGAACACACCTAGGAACTCACAGACCATAGGACAGAGTCTAAGCTTGGCACTAATACGTCTACATCTTTGACTGAAGCTAAGAACACATAACTACCCTATCCATAAGCTGCATGATGCTTATCAGGAGATCAAGCTAGTGGGAATCGAACAAATAGTACCCTTGAACTCTTGGAGCTCGCCTCCAAGAACCTAAAACTTCACCGTCTTATTATGACATTCCACCATAGCATGGCATGAAGCTAGCTTCCATGCCCAAGATGACATCAAAGTTGGACATGTCCAACATGTGAAGATTTGCTAGTGTTGTCATGTCTCTGACCTTGACTTCACTCCTATACACTACCGAACATAGAAGGGTTCTCCAAAAGGCACCCTAATAAAGAAAAGCTCCTTTAAGCTAGTAGGGACCTCCAAACCGTATCACAAAGAATAGGGACACATAAGAATGTGTGGACCCTGGATTGATCAAACACAAAGCCTCGAAAGAACATACTGCCATAACACTTGATACAACTCATTGGATGCTACCGCATCCTAACGTGTCAAAGCATATAATCAGGGTTACCCCGTTACTCTAGCATCTACCGGATCCTCTACCTCTATGGCCTCTCCTCAGCTCCCTTGCGTAGTGGTGGGGTTTGCTGACTCCTAACCTGGAAAATTTCCCAATATTGAGCAATCCCTCCTGATATGGCCTTGCTAGCCATAACCATAACATCTCAAGGATCCTCTCATACACTGGCCTGAATGTCTTTTCCTACACATTGACATTCAGGATGGAATGCCCACACTCTATCAACTAGGCTAATGTCTCCCTCTCTTGACTATGAGAAGCAGGAGGTCAAGTCGGTAAACTCCTAGAAAACTACTCTGCCTAGCTATGCTCTCTGCTGGCCCTATTAGCTCTGGCCCATACTAGAACCAACTCCGCTGAAAAAGAGCCATGACTCATGGCCCGTTGACCTCAGCTGATGCTTTCCTCCTAAATCGCCCTTAAGGCCAATGACTGTGTCTACCACCTAGGCATAGTCCATGGTCCTTACATGCGATTGCATACTAAGGAACATATATTTAGGCAGTCCATGGACAAATCGCCTCACCCTCTTGGTCTTTAACTAGGGTAAGCTCATCGTTGCCTGGGATAAATAGATGAACCACTCATCATACTCAGCCACAGACATGCTAGGAGTCATTCGGAGCCTCAAGAACTTTTCTAGCATCGGGGCTTTCTGGCTCTTAAAAGGAATCTTCGTAGGAAAGCCACCCAAAACTCCTCCTAGGTGGGTGGCTTTGAATCACCATGTCCTAGAGGAACTCCTCATACCAAATACCTGCCTAGCCTCCCAACTAGAAGCCAGCCAACTCGTAGCTTTCTCAAAAGAACAATGGATGACCCAGGTGATCTTCTCTATCACGGAGGAACTCATGCGGATACTCCATCATCAAATGCCAATGGAAGGTGGGCGGGTCCATCCTCCTAATTGCTCTAATTTTGAGTCATCTAGATCTCTTATGGGTCTAGCCTGCCCTACCTTAGCCTGCTGGTTAGTACTCTAGTGAGGATGGCCAAAGCCTGCTCTAGAACTCTAAAGCGGCATCTGAGCTAGAAGAGTCACTGCTATTATGGCAATGTGAAGAAGGATGTCATAAAGGAGGCATACTGAATCTTAGGGAAACATAAACATGGGATGAGATACTAATCATGAAAAAAGGACAAGATTCTCCCTCTGCACCTAGACATGAGAGACCATTCTAAAGGCCTCAAGTAACACTTTGTTAATGTAAATGGGTGTGCTTCCATTTACATAAACGTCGTGCTACCTATAAACACTTGCTCCCGTGACATGAGGGAAACCTAGGCTCTGATACCACTTTGTCACAACTCGATTTGGATTGTGACCGACATGTGAGAAATCTCATCCAGTAAGCCTCATGATCATTGAGTCATGCTATATGCTTATTTTATTCATAAAATTTGTTTCAATTCTTAAAAACAATTTGCATAACTAACCATAACATCATGAAATAACCCTTTTCTCATAAATCAAACTATAAATATATCTGTCACACAAAATATGATGATTTGCTCTCTATACAAAATAACCATTAAAGCTATATCATTTCTAATTACAAAGTAAATCATGGTATACAAAAATATGGAAGTAATGCATAGTCCAGGAGCTTGCTTGCAACTCACTAGAGTACTATACAAAAAGATAAGTACTTCATGGCAACGAAGCTCACCTAAGCTAGAAATAAAGTACGCTTATGGGTACAGGTGGAGGATCCAAGGCAACACCTTATCTATGAGGAAAAAGGAAAAAGGGTGAGTTTTATCATCAAACTTAGAAGTACATCCTTATCGATAACTATACATGGGATAAGAAAAAGATACAAAATAGTAATAATGCAACATCTAACAATCCATTTAATTTATACTACATAATAGCTATGATATCATGGTTTGCTGAAACATAGAAAACATATCACTTCTTAAAGAATTACAAAATAGAACAGACTATCCATAGCTTAAGGGTGGTGCTCAGTCTGTGTAACACCCTAACTTTTAACTTAATATGCTCGAGTCACATTTCGGTTAATTATTAGTTGTTACGCCTTTGTTTCAAAACTTGACTTATTTTTCTTTAAAATACGAGCAATCAAAATAAGGCCAAATTTTTCTTTTTGAACTTAAAGCTTAAAATACGAGCCGCGCGTGCACATACATACCAATTAATACACATAGGACAAAGCAATCATATAAACTTCATCATAGCATATATAGGTAGACCATCGAATAAGCACAACACAATTCATATAAACATGTCATAATCATATCAATAGCAATGTCCTATAAACATAAGGACACCTTAAGATACTAAACACAACACACAAGCCCAAAGCTAAACATAACTATAACAAAACTAGATTAGTCTTCATGATTCCACTGCGACCTCTAATCCGGTAGATGACGTGATTCCTATGCTCGTGCCTCAAGGAAGATCACGAACAACTGCATTATTCATGTCTGGAGATGACACGGAAGAAAGAAAAGAGGTAAGAAACTTATTCAAGATTCTAGGAGACTCCCCAACTTTAACACAGGTGTCATCGTCATTGTCCCCAGCCACTTCAGTTTCATTATGAAAGAGGTGTGCATGCATAAGATTCAATTTTAAATTTCCCATATCCTTTTATCCGAGGCGGTGTCTTTTAGCATGGGTCTTAATGACATGAATGCAACATATATCTCATGTATGCATGGCAATACCTCAAGAGCATAAATAACACATGTAAATAACACATATCACATGATTAAATGTACAATTAGAATAATGATGCGACATATGCATATGCATCTTTTACTTTATCATGCTCGAACTCTTCGAGTTCCTTTCTTAATTTCCACCCTCATACATCATCAAGAAATCCAACCAACCGTCCCGTTTTTAACATTATCGCGAAACTCCGCCTCACCGATCGCCTAGGAATGAGCTCAATCCTAACTAGCCGTCGCTAGATTTAATATGGGGAAAATAAAGGGAAAACATATTACTTTCATATCATGAGTATGCACTTTCATGTCATGAGAAATGCAACTTTCTTAGATCACTTCTCATAACCTTTAATTTGGAGAGTCTAGAGGATCATTTCCACATTAGCATATCATATAATGATGCAATATGAGCATGGAGTCATAGAATATCATAAAACATATCATGCTAAGATGCAAGGCCACAACTATATACTTTACTTTCGCTCGCATGCAACTTTATAATATTTCAAGTAAAATCATAACATGCCACATTCATTCAATAATAGCTCTAACATGTAAGACCTCAATTTCACATAAATCTTCAAGTATATGGAATACTATAATATTCTTCAGAAACTAGTCATTTCACATCTTTAATTTTAAATTTTCCTTATAAATAATTTTTCATCATCTAAGCAACATAATGACAAATCTCTAGATTAGTAGTAAAATTAATCATTATGGTCTTAGCCACGTAATTAGTAATTTTTAGATTTGATGGTAAAATAACTCAATAAAACATGTCCTTACTTAATAAGTTATATGTACATATATATACATACATACATATATATATATATATATATATATATATATATATTCA
Organism: Dalbergia oliveri; assembly: GCA_030441495.1. Classification (NCBI taxonomy): domain Eukaryota; kingdom Viridiplantae; phylum Streptophyta; class Magnoliopsida; order Fabales; family Fabaceae; genus Dalbergia; species Dalbergia oliveri. The sequence continues at coordinate 41,265 of JAMLFY010000102.1, forward strand.
TAAGTCAAAGTTCATAATGTAAATTAAAATGGTGAGTCTTGAGCGCTAACTTAATTTTTAGTGATGACATAAGTATAAATATGCAATGCAAGCTTTATTCTTAGTTTTCTAGATTAATAGCAATATGTTATGCAAAGCTTAAAATTAAATATAAGAATGCAAGCTCTAGTTTTACATATTTAAGTTTTAGGTGATGACTTGAAAAATAAATATGCTAGACAAGAATTTTAAACATGAATGAAAGTTTAATTCTTTATTTTAGTGCTCTAGGCCTCTTAGAGTATTCACTTTAATCACATCTCAACTTTAAGGTTGAGATAGGTAGCTTTGAGATTAATTATTAAGTGATAACTTGGAAAGTAAATATGTTAGGCAAGGAAATATAAATATGAATGCAAGTCCATTTCTTTATTTTAGTGCTCTAGGCCTCTTAGTATTGACTTTAATCACATCTCAACTTTAAGGTTGAGATATGTAGGCTTTGTGTAACGCCCAACTTTTATTGTCATTTAGAAATTACCGAATTACCCTAGGTAATTCTTATATAAATTCGAGACCTAACAATCCTCAATAGAGGAATATAACATTAGAAAAGACGTTATGAGCGATTCCTGCAGAATCGCAAGCCCGAATTTCTGACGTGTAAAATGACCAAAATGCCCCTGAGGTTATTTTACTCAGAAATGAGATCGTGGGGGCCCGTCCTCAAGGGGATGTTTGAGGATAATAGGGATTGTTTGTGTTATGTGTGTTAATAGAGGAGAAGAATTTCAATTTTGAGTTTCGACGCGCAAATGACCAAAACGCCCTGGCTTTTGAACTAATTTGCGTGCCACTAAGACCGAACCTCACTAAAATGTTTTAAAAGGTGTTTTTAAGCTATGATTGGCCATTGGTTAAGTTCGAATGGGACAATTTTTGAGTAAATGACCATTTTGCCCCTGTCTTTGTAGAGTTTTGCAATTTTTGAGATTTTCGATTCGTCTAATGAAACCTAAGCAATATTAGGCTCAAATTAAAGCTTATTAAATTCTAATTACTAATCTAGAGTCAAAATTATTTATTTAAATTGATTAGAACCTAAAATTGCTTAAAAACACCCAAATTGCTTACTAATTCACCTAAGCCCTTAATTGCAAATTCTCTAATTTGCAAAGATACCTACCTACACCTAAATAATGCATGGAACACACAAATTTCTCGTCCTTGGGCTATAATGCACGAAATTATATGGCCTCATATGCATCAAAAAAATTTGTCAAACTTGGCACAAAACTCAACGTATGAAAACAAGGAATCATGTTTCATGATTCCATGTTTTAAGCCACCAAACAAGATGATTTTTCCTTCCTTGTTTCCTCCTCAAATTTAGTCAGATTTTCCTCCTCCTCTTGTCCATACATGAGCTTGAATTCTTCTATAAATAGGCATGCTTAAGGAGTCTTAGATGCTTGCTCAAAATTGTACACATTTCTAGTTTTTCCAAAGCACCAAAAGCTCTCATTTCCTCCTCCTCTTGGCTGAATTCTTTCTTCAAGTTTTCAAGAATATTTTCTTCCATTTCACTCAAAGAAACCAAGTTCTCTTCCTTTCCTTCAAATCAGATTAGGTAGGGAGTTGTCTTTAAGCTTATTTCTATGCTTTGCTAAGTGTTGTTCTTGATTCAAAATGATGATTTCATGGACTTTCTCTAGCTTTTCCATTCGATTTTCTTCTTTCTTTTCCTTTGAACATTTCGGCCATAAGGCCTATATGGGAATATGATGATAGCTTGATGATGAGGACCTTGAGTGTTGGTTGTAAATCCATCACAAGTTAGGCCTCTAAAGCTTGAAAATTCCACTTGATGCAAAACTTTAAAGAATGATGTTTTTATGATGTAAAAATAAAGATCTTGAGTTTAGAACTTGAAATATGTATTTTTCACTTTGTCTTGCTAAGATATATTGGGTTGAATTTATATTTCTCTAAAGTCTTGGAGGAGCTCTAGTAAAGAAATAAAATGAACTTGCATCCATGTTTAAGTTTATGCCTTGCATAACCATGTTTACTTTCTATGTCATCACTAAATTCTCAAGAATGAATAAATGAACTTGCATATTCATGTTTAAATTTCCAAGCTTGCATTTCATGTTTATGTTTCAAGTTGTCACTTAATCTTCAAAGATAATAAAGAGGATGCATCTCATATTTATTTTATGCTCTCACTTTATTTTATAATGGTTAAAAGAATCAACGCATGACATGTTTATTTTATGTCATCACTTAAAGATCCTAGAGCTCAAAGACTTGCCCAAGTATCACAAGCAAAGTTGGAAAATGGTAGTATCACTTTCAATTTCCTTAAGATTATTGGAGTTAAAGAATTCATTCTTTAAGAAGTCTTGAGTTTGGAGCTTAATAAGATGTAATAAGAATTCTCTTCTCCTTTCACCGGTCCAATGCGGACTCCTGCGCTCTTTTCTTAAGATCTCTTCTCCCTCCATTGGTCCAGTGCACTACGCCGCTCAAGTTTCTTGCATCATGTTTACAATTCCAAGTTATCACCTTATAAAGATAAGATTAAAATGAGGTTGCATAGCATGTTTATGATTCTAGTATCACCTAAATCTTTAAAGGCTCAAGACTTGCTCCTTTTATCTTAAGTGAGAATTTCAATCATGAACATTCTTTCAATGTATGAATTGACCTCATGATTAAGGTAAGCCTAAAGTGATTTTTAAATAGCTACTGAGTTGGTTCTATAATTTCTTTCAAGATTACCATAAATAATTAGTTTATAAAAGAGTTTTAAGGCTTGAAATGATATTACGGGAAACTAATATCTTGCATTTACTTAAAATGAGATCTTAAGCAATTATGTGAGGTTCATGATTCAGCCACTAATCTGAGTTAGTATTACTATGATTTGATATGTTTGAAGTTGTGATAATTATGTTTATTGATAAGGAATAATTCTATGCATGTTAGAAGTGAAATTAGCTACATAGCAACCGTAAAGCTTTAAATATGATTTACTGCCTATGCTGCCTCATATGGTTTAATAATATTCTCAAGGCTTATGATTAATGGTAATGATGGTAATTAATCCCTTAGATGCATAATTAATTAGTTTGATAATTGAGGTTACCCGATTCTAGAGTTTCGATTTAGACAGCTTTTCGGTAAGGATTTATGATGATGCTTATTAAGTATTTGATTTCATTGAATGATTTCATGGCTTGCATGTTATAGTTGCTGTTGCAAACAATGAGAATGCTTATGCATGAAATAATGAAATATTCTTTGTTATTTAAAAATTTACCCTTGTTGCTGAAGAAAGTATATTACTTAAAAGTGTAATTTGGAAAGGTTCTGGCTAGGAAAGACTTGGTATTTAAGCGTGTCCATTTGTGACCCACTCTCTTTCCTGGAATCTCCAGATGCATGATTACAGTTGGTATATATATTATTCCAATAAGACTATCAACGAAAAATGTTATAAATGATTATGAATTGAGAATTGTATTATGATATAACATGCAAAGACTTAAAGGTGACTCAAAATATATGAGGAAATGACCCTTTGGACCCATCAGACTATAGGTGGTGAAAAGGTGATCCTGAGAAATGATCCTTTGGACCAATCAAACTATAGGCGGTGAAAGGTGATTCTTGCCCCTAGTCCGTTCTCAAAAGGGTAGAGACATTTTACTTATCAAAAGGGATAAGTATATGCTGTGACGACTAGCAAGGTATGAGCTCATAACCTAGATTACTCCCAAAAGGGTGGAGTATAGGGTGGCCCAGGAAAATGATGATGAAAGTAACTTTAAGTCACCTAAGAAACTAAGTAAATGCATTATGTGAATATGATGTTCTGCTATGCATAGTATTTATGAGATGATGATGAGAAATATGATGTTCTGCTATGCATAGTATTATGAAATGATGATGAGGAATATGATGTGATTTTATGCATAACTATGTTATTATATATGAAAGGAAAAGTTCATTATAAACATGACATGCTAAGTTTATGATGCATTATAAGACACATGATTAAAATGAATGGACCTCGGTAAAGTATATTTCCAAACTAATTAAATGAATCTTAGCATGCTCACATTTTCATAATGAAACCCGAGGTTCCTGGGGACGATGATGATGACACGATACATATGAGGTGAGTACCCTACTGAGATTCTTTTATAAGTTTCTCATTCCTCTTTCTTTCTTTCCATCTCGTCTTCAGAAAGTGATGGTGATGTTCGTGATTCCTATTGATGCTCTCACCTGGTAGATGCACGTGATCTTGTGAACGCTTATTATCCTTGAGGAACGTATTGCTAGACCTTAGCGTGAACTGGATATCTATTCCTATCTCTGAAGTGTTATAAATAGGTGCCGTTAATAGATGTTTTTCCATCCATTATTTATGTTTTGTTAGATTGCCTACATCTAACTTAACTCGTTGATAGGCAAAATATCTATGTGAAATGTAATTATGGATGTCATATGATGGAGCCAATATGATGTGTTCTTCATGATATGTCTGTTGTTTTGCTTTTATCCCGATTATCGTTCACGTTATGCGCGGCTCACGTTTTCAATTATGTTTTAAAAAAAGCTCGTAATTTCACTAAGTATTTTCAAAGCATGATTAAGGAACTGAAGCAAAGAGTAAAGTCTAGTAATTAATCAGATACGACCTAGGCGTATTGGGTTGATTATTAGGATGTTACACTTTGAGATTAATTATTAAGTAATAACTTGGAAAGTAAATATGCTAGACAAGGAAATATAAATATGAATGCAAGTCCATTTTTTTATTTTTAGTGCTCTAGGCCTCTTTGAGTATTTACTCTAAATCACATCTCATCTTTAAGGTTGAGATAGGTAGGCTTTGAGATTAATTATTAAGTGATAACTTGAAAATAAATATGCTATGCAAGGACTTGAAATGCAATGTCCTGATTTTTTGTTGAGTGTAAATGACCAAAATGCCCCTAGGTCATTTTTACCAGAATTAAGGAGTTGACCCCAAGTCCTTGAATGGGTCAACTCAATGTTCGAAGGGGATTATATATGTTATGTTTGATATCGAGGTGAAAATCTTACTTTCCAACTTTCGCTCAAAATGACCAAAATACCCCTCCTGCGTTTACGCGGTAAAGGTGCCGTTTGAGCCCGAAACTTTTCCAGGAAGTTTGGAATGATGTTTATGAGTGGTTTTTGACGTTAGTTGGGCCCTGAAGGTCCCAAGCAGTTTTTGTGCAAAATTACCATTTTGCCCCTAGAACAGTGTAAGTGAGCCTAATGACGTAATTAAGCAAACCTAAGCAATATTAGGCTCTAATCGAAGATTAATTTATTTCTAATTAATCTAAAGTGAAAATAATTTATTAACGTTAATTAGAACCTAAGATTGCTTGGTTAAAATCTAATTACATCTTTTGATTCAAGATTCCTAGTTATGGAATCTTGAATAGTGTTTCTCTTCAATTCCTTAAATTAAGGAATTATGCCAATACCTTCATTTGACTAAAAGAATGGTTTTAAATTGTTAATCTAGTAAGATCACTCCCCTAATCAAGTCTTGACAACCTTAATTAACCATTACCTCACCTAAACACTTTCTTACAAACTCCTAATCAAAACCTTAATCAAAGAAAAACCTAAACACATCACTAAACCACAATTACATGAACAAATCATCCTTCCCCTTGGCTTGCAGGCTGGCCGAATTCCCCTCCCTAATTCATCACATGTTGATTTTGTTTCACTCCAAAGACCATACCTTGAGCCATACTTTGGACCATACTTGAAGCCATACCTCACCATGCCTTGCCCATACTCATAACCATACCAATCAAGAGATATTTTCCTCCCCCAAAGCCAATGAGGCCGTCGGCCACTCCTCCCTTGGCAACTTTCATATTGCAAAATTTTCTATAAATACCAAGCCTTGAAGAACTTTGTTACACTTTAGAAGCTTTGCCAAGTTCAAGCTTTCTTGCATTTTCTCTCATTTGCTCTCAATTTCTCTTCATCTTACTCTTCTTCCTCCTCCCTCAAAGAAACCTTTCCACCACCACAAACCACCACAAACAACCTTAAACCACCACTTCCTCACCTCAAACCACCTCTCAAACACTTAACCTTTCCATTTCGAAGCTTGCTTTCTCAAGGAAAAATCATCTTCCTTGAGCTTTTCCTTTGGCTGAATACTCTTCCTCCTTCAAGAGAAGATTTTGTCTTCTCATTCCTTCAAGAACACAAGCTTCTTCTCATTTCTTTTAAGGCTTTTTTAGGTAGGGGTTTTATTTCAAAGTTTTACTTATTTTCTTCAAGAAAGGTTCTAGTTTTCTATTAGTTTTCAAGCCTTTCCTTCTTTTTTTTCGGCCTTGGAGCCTTTTTATGTTAAAAACTTTAGCTTGATGATGAGGTTTCAAGATAATGGTCTTGTGATGCCATGTGAGAAACCTCTAAAGCTTGAAAAGCTTGGTCTTGGACCATATATGCTCTTAGTTTCTTTCCTTTTTCTTGCTCAAAGGTTTCATTTTTCCTTTCCTTATCCTCCTCAAGATTTCATTTTCTTTCCTTTCTTTGAACAAAGTTTGATAAAAATGTTAAGTAGATCACTAAAGGTTTTGTTAAGAAAATTAATCATATGTTTCAAAGATCTCTAAGCTTACCCTTGCCAACCTTAAAGTTGGTCGCTAAGAGTTTACTCTAGATTGAAGCCATGAGCAATAAATAAAGAACATGAGTAGTTTCCTTTATGTTTGCTTTGATAAATTATTGAAGTTTATGTCTTAGTCCATTTCTTGAGTTGATGATGAGGTTCAAAACCAAAGACTTCTTTGAAGTTTTGGTGCTAAGAACTCTAAAGCTTGTACGTCAGATTTCTTTTGAGTACAAATGACCAAAATGCCTCTGAGGTCATTTTTCCAGAATTTCAAGGCACGACCAGGTACTTGAATAGGTCAACTCAATGTTTGAAGGGGATTATATGTTACATTTGATATCAGAGGTGAAAATCTCGTTTTCTTGAACTTTTGGCTCAAAATGACCAAAATACCCCTGTTCTACACGAGTAAAGGTGCCGTTTGAGTTAAAACTTTTCCAGGAAGTTTGGAATGATGTTTACGAGTAATATTTGATGTCTAGTCGGCCCAGGAGATCCAAGATTTAGTGCAAAATTACCATTTTGCCCTAGAACAGTAAAGTGTAACGCCCTAATTTTCCTGTAATCTTTACCTGTCATTAGAAATTACCAAATTACCGTAGGTAAATATTATATAAAATTTGAGACCAAACAATCCTCAATAAAGGAATATAAAGTTAGAAGAGAAGTTATGAGCAATTCGTACAAACATTGCAAACCATTTTGGATGTGTAAAATGACCAAAATGCCCCTGAGGTTATTTTACTTAAAAATGATCGTGGGCCCACCCGTCCTCAAGGGGATGTTTTGAGGATAATAAAGGATTGTTTGTGTTATGTGTGTTAATAGAGCAAAAGAATCTCAATTTTGAGTTAACGCGAAATGACCAAAATGCCCTGCGGCTGCTTTAACTTCCATTTGTGTGCCGTTTAGACCCGAACCTCACTAAAATATTTTAAAAGGTGTTTTTAAGTTATGAATGACCCTTGGTTAAGTCCGGATGGTCCCGGTAGTTTGGTTAAATTACCATTTTGCCCTGTATGGTTGTGAGTTTTGCAAATTTTGAGATTTTCGATTTGTCTAACTAAACCTAAACAATATTAGGCTCAAATTAAAGCTTATTAAATTCTAATTACTAATCTAGAGTCAAAATTATTAATTTAGATTGATTAGAACCTAAAATTGCTTAAAACACCCAAATTGCTTAGTAATTCACTTAAGCCCTTAACCGTAAATTCTCTAAATTACATGAATACCTTGCCTACACCTAAATAATACATGGAACACACAAAATCCTCTTCCACAAGGCTATAATGGCTAAATTATTGAGTAATAAGTTAGAAAATTATTACACAAAAATCCAAAGAATGAAAACAAAGAATCATGAAAACATGGAAACATGATTCCATGTTTTAAGCCACCAAACAAAATGATTTTTCTTCCTTATTTTTTTTCCTCTAATTTTCTGTAGATTTCCTTCCTTCCTTTGTCCATTTATGAGCTGCAAAATCTCTATAAATAGGCATGCTTGAAGATAGTTTAGATGCTTAGTTCATAACTTACACAAATTCTAGTCTTAGGAGCACCAAAAGTTTTCTTTCTTTCTTTCTCTTGGCCGAATTCCCCCTTGAGTTTTCAAGGATATTTTGCTTCATTTCTTAATGCGGGGACGAGTAGAGGAGTAATCGGACGAGAGGCACGGACAAGGAAGCGGCTCCTGCCTCCAAGCGGAGGGGTACATGAATGAACCGTTCACACGGAATGAGAGGATCTTGAGTTTGTATAGGTATGGGACTCTGTCCGGAGGGCTTATATGATTGATTGGTACTCTATCCACAAAGATGCATCTTTCTTCGGTAGCCTTCACGAAGAACTCCATAGTTAAGCATGCTTGACTTGGGGTAATTTTAGGGATGGGTGACCTCCTGGGAAGTCCAAAAGTGTGAGTGAGGACAAAGCACCTGGAAAGACCGTGTTGGTTTGTGGGGAGGTGGACAATCCATAAAGCAGCGGGATGTTAAATGGTATAAGAGCCTACACACCCTTCCAGTGCGGTGTGGTTCGAGGACGAACAAGCGGAAGCTGGTGGGCATGTAATGTCCGGGAGAAGTGGGGGAGTAATACTTGAGGGAGGCACGGACAAGGAGCGGCTCCTACCTCCAAGCTAGGGGTACATGAATGACTCGTTAGCACCAAATGAGAGATCCTAAGTCTGTATAAGTATGGGACTATGATTAAGGAGGGCTTATATGAATTGATTGGTCCTACATGCCACAAAGATGCATCTTCTTCGGTAGCCTATCGGAAAGAACTCCATAGTTAGCGTGCTTGACTTGGGGTAATTTTGGGATGGGTGACCTCCTGAAGTTCCGGGAAGCGTGTGAGTGAGGACAAAACATGGAAAACTAGTGTTGGTTTGTGAGAAACTGGACAATCCATAAAAGCGGCAGGATGTAGGATTTCACTCAAGGAAACCAAGTCCTCTTCCTTTCTTTCAAATCAAATTAGGTAGGGAGATGTTTCTAAGTTCATTTTATGCTAAGACAAGTTATGTTCTCAGCTCAAAAATGATGTTTTCATGAGCTTTCTTATAAGTTTTCATTTTCAGTTTCTTCTTTCCTTTCTTTTGCAAGTATTTCGGCCATATGGCCTAGCTTATGATGAGACCATGGTTTGATGATGAGATTCTTGAGTGTTGGTTGCAAAGCTTTCACAAGTTAGATCTCTAAAACTTGAAGGTTTCACTAGTTTCCAAAGCTTCTAAAATTTCAGTTTTTCTTTCCTTATTTTCCTTTATGGTTTCGGCCAAATGGCCTAGGAAGGAATGAAATGATGGCTTAATGATGAGGACCTTGAATATGGGTTGTAAATCCATCAAGTTAGGCCTCTAAAGGTTGAACATTCCATTTAATGAAAAACTTTAAAGAATAATGTTTTTATCTTGAGGTTTGAATATGAAATATGTATTTTTTTTCTTTGTCTTGCTAAGATACATATATGGGTTGAAATCATAATTCTCTTCTCCCTCGTTCCTATGCGGACTCCCGCCACTCCGATTGCTTAATTTCTTCTCCCTCTACTAGTCCTATGCGATTCCGCGCTCCAGTTTCTTGCATCATGTTTATATTACAAGTTCTTGCATCATGTTTAATTTTCAAGTCATCACCTTAAATCTTAAAGATAAAGAAATGGAATTGCATATCATGTTTATAATTCCAAGCTATCACCTTATAAAGATAAGATTAAAATAAGGTTGCATAGCATGGTAATAATTCTAAGATGTCACCTAAATCTCTAAAGCTCAAGACTTGCTCCTTTTATCTTAAGTGAAAGATTTAATTATGAACATTCTTTCAAGTTATAAATCGGTCCCATGGTTAAGTTAGGCCTAAAGTCCTATGACTTCTTTCAAGTTTAACAAAAAGAATTAGTTCTAAAAGAGTTTTAAAACTTTGTAAGAATTTTATGGGAAGCTAGTAATTTTATGTGTACTTAAAATGTGATTTGATGCTTATCAAGAATTTGGTGTCATTGATTGATTCCCTGGTTTGTATGTTATAGTTGCTATTGCAAACAATGAAAACTTATGCATGAAATAAGGACATATTTTTTTACTGGAAGAAAGTGTATTCCTTAAGAGTGCAATTTGGAAAGATTCTGGCTAAGGAAAGATTTGGTATTTAAGCGTGTCCATTGTGACCCACCTCTCTTTCTTGGGAATCTCCAGATGCATGATTATAGTTGATATATATTATTCAGAATAAGAAAATAAGAAAATGTTAGAATTATTATGAATTGAGAGTTGTAACATGCAAAGACTTATTTATGGTGACTTAAAATTTATAAGAATGATCCTGGACCTATCAAACTATAGGTGGTGAAAAGGTGATTCTAGCCCCTAACCTGTTCCCTCAAAAGGGTAGAGTTAGGACTTTAACTTATCAAAAAGGATAAGTATATGCTAGTGACGACTAGTAAGGTATGAGCTCATAACCTAGATTACTCCCAAAAAGGTGGAGTATAGGGTGGCCCAAGGAAAATAATGAGGATGATAAGATTTTAAAGTCACCTAAGGTACTAAAGAAATAAATTATGTGCACCATGTCCATGTGTAGCTATTATGATATTCTTCTGCATAACATACATGAGTTGATGATGAGAAATATGATGTTCTTCTATGCATGTTATATTAATAATGATGATGAGGAATATGATGTAATGATAAAAGAAAAGTTCATTATAAATATGACATGTTAAGATTATGATGCATTATAAGACGCATAATTAAAATTGGTAAATCGATAAAAGTATTTTTGAACTTAAAATTTAATCTTCGTATGTTCACTATTTTATAATAACCCGAGATTCCTGGAGACTTTGATGATGACACCGTAGAAGGAGATACCTCCTGAGAATTCTTTAGTAAGATTCTCACTCCCTTTCCTTTATTTCCGTCATTGTCTTCATTCAATGGCGACATTCGTCCTGTCGTTGACACCCCTACTTGGGAATTCCACTATGGTCCGTGCATCATTCGTATCACTTTGAAGGAAGGTGCTCGGTTCGTGTTTTATTTATGTAGGTCGTCCATTTGCACATCCTGTCCTAGTTACCGTTTTCTCCTACTTCTCCCTATGGTGATGAAATGGTTTGGAACATGAACATCCACTTGATGAAAGAATGTTACATTCTTATCCCGCCTCATTTGCTGTCATGGTTTTAGAGTATAATCCACGAATATCTTGAAGCTGATCCTTCAAGGAGACTCTTACTCATGCTTATTCTAAAGCTCTCTCCTCCTCCACGTGTAAGAGAGTGAGGAAACAGTTGTTCAGCGAGGTTAGCAAGAAGATCGTCCATGCGACCCAGCCTGGTGCATCTCGTGTGCCCCTTCAGAGGAAAGTTTTCAGCAGAGGTTAGCAAGAAGATCGTTCAAACATATATGTTGTGATGTGCATTATGGATGTTATGTGATGGAGCCAATATGATATATTTAGATTCTTAAATGTCTTATTTTACTACGCTTAATCGTTTATGTTATGCGTGGCTCACGATTTCAATTATGTTAAAAAAAAATGGCTCGTAATTTCACTAAGTATTTTCAAAATATGATGAAAGAACCAAAGCAAAGAGCAAAGTCCACTCATTAATCCAATTCAACCTAGGTGTATTTGGTTAATTACTAGGGTGTTACATACAGTGAGTCTAATGACGCAATTAAGCAAACCTAAGCAATATTAGGCTCTAATCGAAGATTAATTTATTTCGATAATTAATCTAGAGTCAAAATAATTTATTAAGGTTAATTAGAACCTAAGATTGCTTAGTTAAACTCTAATTGCATTCTTTAATTCAAGATTCCTAGTCATGGAATCTTGAATAGTATTTCTCTCTCCAATTCCTTAAATTAAGGAATTGTGTCATACCTCATTTGACTAAAAAAATGATTTTAAATTGTTAATCTAGAAAGATTACTCTCCTAATCAAGTCTTAACAACCTTAATTAGCCAATTACCTCACCTAAACACTTTCTTACAACTCCTAACCAAAACCTTAATCAAAGAAACACCTAAACACATCACTAAACCACAATTACATGAACAAATTTCTCTCCCTCTGGCTCCAAAGCTGGCCGAAACCTTACCCCCTATAATTCATCACATGTTGATTTTTACTTCACTCAAAGGCCATGCCTCAAGCCATACTTTGAGCCATACCTAGCCATGCTTTCAACCATGCTTTTCCCATGCCCCAATCAAGAGATATTTTCCTCCCCAAATGGCCAAGAGGCGTCGGCCACTCCTCCCCAATCAGCCTCCATATTGCAAATTTTCTATAAATACCAAGCTTGGAAGAACTTGGTTACACTTTAGATCATTTGCCAAGTTTAGTTTTCTTGCACTTTCTTGCTTTTTCTCTCAAATTTCTCTTCATCTTGCTCTTCTTCTTCCTCTCAAAGAACCTTCCACCACCATAAACCACCACAAACAACCATAAACCACCACTCTCTCACCTCAAACCACCTCTCAAACACTTAATCTTTCCATTCCCAAGCTTGTTTTCTCAAGGAAAAATCATCTTCCTTGAGTTTCCTTCTTGGCCGAACACACACCACACTCAAGAGAAGATTTTGTCTTCTCAATCCTTCAAGAACTCAAGCTTTCCTTCATTTTTCAAAGACTTCCTTAGGTAGGGGTTTTGTTTTAAAGTTTTTACTTGTTCTTTTTAAGAAAAGTTCTAGTTTTCTCTTGGTTTCAAAGCTTTCCTTTTTCTTTTCTTCTTTCGGCCATGAGGCCTTTTCATGAAGGAAACTTTAGCTTGATGATGAGGTTTCAAGATAATGACTTGTTGTTGTCATGTGAGAAACCTCTAAAGCTTGGAAAACTTGGTCTTGGACCATACATGCTCTTGATTTCTTTCCTTTTTCTTGGCTTAAGTTTTCAGTTTCTTTTCTTTTTCCTCTCAAAAGTTTCAGTTTTCTTTCCTTTTCCCTTGAATGGTTTCAGTTTCCTTTTCCTTGTTTGAACAAAGTTTGCTAAAAATGTTAAGTAGATCACAAAAGTTTTGTTAAAAAAATTAATCCTATGTTTTCAAAGAGCTCTAAGCTTACCCTTGCCAACCTTAAAGTTGGTCGGCCGTTCTAAGAGTTTTACTCTAGATTGAAGCCCATGAGCAATAAAATAAAGAATATGACTTAGTTCTTGTATTTTGTTTAGACAAGTGTTGAGCTTTGTGTCTATTTTCTTGAGCTTGATGATGAAGTTCAAAACCAAAGACTTCTTTGAAGTCTTGGTGCTAAGAACTCTAAAGCTCACTTTATGTTGTTAAGATACATATTGGGTTAAGGTTGTGATGTTCCTTTAAAGTCTTGTAAGAGCTCTAGTTAAGATAAAATGAGTTGCACACATGTTTATGTTTATGCCTTGCATAGCATGTTTATTTTGATGTCATCACTAAACTCTCAAGAATAACTAAATGGACTTGCATTATCATGTTTAAATTCCAAGCTTGCATTTCATGTTTATATTTCAAGTCATCACTTAATCTTTAAAGATAATAATGAGGTTGCATCTCATATTTATTTTATGCTCTCACTTTACTTTCTAATGAAGAATAAAATAAGTGCATAGTTTAAGTTTATGTCATCACTTAAACCTCCTAGAGCTCAAAGACTTGCCCAAGTATCTTACATAAAGTTTTAGAAAATGGAGGCATTTCAAGATGCCATTTCGGCCTTGTGATGATGATGATGGACTTGGATGAGTTCATCTAATCATAAGTGCCCATAGTCTAAGTCTTGGAATTTTTCTAAGCTTAGGTGTACTCAAGGAACTTTATGAACAAGGTTTTATGTTTTAAATCTATTCCTTGAGCAAAATAATTTAGCTACTGACCTAGCACATATTTATGTGATTTCAATGAGATTAATTGGTTTTGAGTTCCTAAAATGATTCCAAGAGAAACTAGCAACTTATATGCTTTTAAATCATGAGATTATGTGATTATTTGATGCTTATGTTTTCGGTTCTGCCTTGTGCACTTGGCCACTGTATGAATTCTATTTTATGGTGTTAAAATGTGTAAAATTATGTTTGAGTGAAGCAAGGAACGATTTAGGGAAGTTTAGAAAGAACAAGTAACTAAAAAGGACTTAAAATGTGAATTCTAGAACACTTAGATGCACAAAATATAAATTCTGTTCCAGCATAATTGAACTTAAGAAAAATGGTTTATAATTAGTGGATATGTGTAGGAATCCCTCATAATTGGTTTAGGAGTTAATTATGGAGCCTTAGGCGAAGATGGAACTTAGAAATGGTCAAAGACGGAGATTCTAGGACCCGGTAACCATAAGGCAAAATTCTGCCAAAATAACTAGTTCTGTTTGGTTAAGTTATAAATCATAAACTTTAGAGAAAATTATAGGTAATGATCCCTTAGGTGTAATAAAGATCCATAATAAAAGTTAGAATCATTGGAACAAGTTTAAGACCCTAAGGGCCAAAGCATAAGACACCATGAGATAGGAGGTGTGATGTGAGCATGAGTCTGAGTAGGTATACTCATAATGATGTGAATATGTTAATGAGCATGAGACTATATGTATAATTGTGGCATCTTGTTGTGATGATGTGGTATGCTATGCTTGAAATGCATGAGAATGCGAAATATGAATAAGTTAGGAAAGTATGCTCCTATGAATTAGAGATTTATTTAATTGAGAAAGTTCCATGAGAATGATATGTGTGATTGAGTTATGTGGCATGACTCAAATTGAGGAAATTTGGAGTGTAGTCCAGAACCCTTAGAAGTTATAAAGAATGGAATTTATACATTCTGTCCAGAACCCTTAGAAGTTATAAGGATATGGTTTTATTATGTTTAGATAAGTGAGAATGATTCATAATTGGTTTAGAAATTAATTTTAGCTTCATAGGGAAAAGGGTAAAGAAAAAGGTTAAAACGCAACTTCTAAGGTAAAACCTTGAGAAAGATTTACTGCCTATGCTATCTCATATAATTTAATAATGTTCTAAGGCTTATAATTAATGGTAATAATAGTAATGAGTCCCTTAGATACATAAGAAATTAGTTTGATAATTAAGGTTACCTGATTTTAGAGTTCGTTTAAGGAAAATTCCTGAGAATTTTAGATGACATCTTTTGATGCTTTGGAATGTTAGTTTATATGATGATGTAATGCCTATTGAGAATTTGATATTGTTGAATGATTTCATGACTTGCATGTTATAGTTGCTGTTGCAAACAATGAGAATGCTTATGCATGAAATATTAGAATATGTCATGATAATTATGAATGATGAGTTACATTATGATATAACATGCAAAGACTTAATGGTGACTTAAAATTATGAGGAAATGATCCTTTGGACCTATCAGACTATAAGTGGTGAAAAGGTGATCCTAAGAAAATGATCATTTGGACTCATAAGACTATAGGTGGTGAAAAGGTAATTCTTGCCCTCTAGCCCGTTCTCTCAAAAGGGTAGAGTCGGATTTTAACTTATCAAAAGGGATAAGTATATGCTAGTGACGACTAGTAAGGTATGAGCTTATAACCTAGATTACTCCTAAAAGGGTGGAGTATAGGGTGGCCCAGGAAAATGATGATGAAAGTAACTTTAAGTCACCTAAGGAACTAAGTAACATATTATGTGATTATGATGTTCTTTTATGCCTAGTATTTATGAGATGATGATGAGAAATATGATGTTCTTCTATGCTTAGTACTTATGATATGATGTTGAGGAATATGATGTGGTCTTATGCATAGCTATGTTATTATGATATGATGAGACATATGATAGGAAAAGTTCATTATAATTATGACATGCTAAGTTTATGATGCATTACAAGAGGCATGATTAAAACTAATGGACCTCAGTAAAGTATATTTTCGAACTTAATAAATGAATCTTAGCATGCTCACTATTTCATAATAATCTCAAGGTTCCTGAGGACGATAATGATGACACGATGCATATGAGGTGAGTACCCTACTGAGATTCTTTTATAAGTTTCTCACTCCCTCTTTCTTTTTTTTCTTTCTATCTCATCTTCAGAAAGTAAAGGTGATGTTCGTGATTTCCATTGATGCTCTCACCTGGTAGATACACTTGAGCTTGTGAACCAGCTTATCATCCTTGAAGAAACGTATCGCTAAACCTTGCATGTGAGCTAGATATCTATCCCTATTTTTGGGGTATTATTATTATTGGGTGCCGTTAATGGATGTTCTTCCATATATATTCTATTTATGTTTTGTTTGATTGACTACACTTAGCCTAACTCTGTTGGAAGACAAAATATCTATATGTTATGTAATTATGGATATCATATGATGGAGCCAATATGATGTGTTTTTCATGATATGCCCATTGGTTTTCTGCTTTATCTTGATTATCGTTCACGCCACGCGAGGTTCACGTTTTCAATCATGTTTTTTTACAAAAAAAATGGCTCGTAATTTCATTAAGTATTTTCAAAGTATGGTTAAATAACTGAAGCAAAGAGTAAAGTCTAGTAATTAATCAGATACGACCTAGGCGTATTGGGTTAATTATTAGGGTGTTACATTGATGCTCAAAGGAATTCAGCCAAGAGAAAAAAGGAAGAAAGGTTTACTTTGAGTTTTTGATCTTGGGAATGGGAAGGTTATATGTTTAAAGGAAGGTTTATGGTGTTTGGGTGGTGGTTTGTGTTTGGAAATTAGTGGAGGATGATGATTCTTTGAAAGGAGGAAGAAGAAGTAGAAGAAGAACTTTTAGAACTCAAGAAAGAAAACTTGAAGCTTTGCACAAGTGAGCAAAATGTTACAAGCTTTCTTGGTTGCCTATTTATAGGAAATAAAACACAATGGAGGTGCATCCATGGAGGAGTGGCCGTTTGCTTCTTGGGGGAAAGGAAGAGAAAATATCTCTTTGTAAGGTATGGCTTTGGGTATGGCTAGGTAAGGTGCAAAGCATGGTTCAAAGTATGGCTAGGTATGGTTTTTAAGCTTATTTTATTTAAATTTCAACATGTGATGGATGATTTTGAGGGAGTATGGCCGGTTGTGATTAAGGCATAATGGGGAAAGAAAATTGCATTTTTAATGTTGGTTTACAAGTGTGTTTAGGAGTTAATTTGGTTAGGCCATGGATTAGGGATTGTAATTTGTGTTTTAGGTGAGATAATGGGTAATTAAGGTGGTTCAAGACAAGATTAAAGAGTAGTCTTGCTTGATTTATGCAAATCCACCTTTATTAGGGAGGAATCTCATCATGTGACAACTTCCATGATTTAAGGAAATTGATTGGAATCTTACTATTCATGAAAATGTGACATAAAATCTTTAAATCAAGAAAAGGATTTTGAGTTTCTCTAAGCAATCTTAGGTTCTAATTAACCTCAATTAATTATTTTGGCTCTAGGTTAGTAATTGGAATTTACTAATCTTTAATTAGAGCCTAATATTGCTTAGGTTTTGCTAATCACATCATTAGGCCCAAAATGCACTTAACTAAGGACAAAACGGTAATTTTTTGCAAAAACCTCCGGGGCTACCTGGGCTTAAGCTATCATTAAACATTGCTTAAAAACATCATTTAAAACCTTTTGGTGAAGTCCAGGCTTAACCGGAACGTAAATCGATGTTACTTAGTCACATGGGCGTTTTGGTAATTTCTATACATTGAAACTAAAAATGAGATTCTTCTCTCTATTAACACACACAACACATATAATCCCCTATCATCATCAAAACGTCCCCTTGAGGATGGGGGCGATCCATTTCTAGGTAAAATGACCTCAGGGGCATTTTGGTCATTTGTACAGGAAAAATTGGGTGTTACATTACTCCCTCCTTAAAAGAATTTCGCCCTCGAAATTCATTACACGCATATGGTTATATTGGTTGGATAGGCATGACGGGGCAAAATGAAGGAGATGAAAACAAACTTGATAGGAGAATCAGGTAATATGAGGGCTTGCTAACAATCGGAGCACTATTAGGTATATCAGTTAGACAAAGGTGACGAGGCGAGGTATAAATTGATATTCACGACTTACACAAGGTCGACTCGAAAAGGGTTTGAAGAAGGGTATATTAGCGCTAATGGGGAAGTCAAAACCAAACACTCAAGACTATCCGCAGTTGGAAGTTAAGACAGGAAGAAGAAAACATTCAACACTTGCTAGAATAGAAACTTAAGAAATCATGATGCATATGACAAGTTTTACTAGAAGAAACATAACCAAGAAATTTATAAGGAGGCTCGAATATAAACAATTCTAAAAAGGCTACCAAGAGTTAAAGGGACATACAGAAAAGGTTGCGAGGCTTTCATACCATAATAAGCTACCAACCAACGCATGGAACCAAACTCAAGAAGCGCAAACAAAACACTACCATTTATCGCACACTTACCTCCTGCGTGAGAGCGGGAGGTATCTTCAACATTGACCGTGAACACTCATCCTTGACGTTAGGGTCTAGAGATGGCATTCAACTGGAATTTTCTCATTGTACTCTGGATCATGTGGCCAGGCTTGCTACACCTAAAGCACACTCATTGACCTACTAGACAAGGACGGCTGCCATGGTTTTTTCCACACTTTGGACAAACGAGGAGGGTCCCTTTGAGGTGCCTCTTCTCTTGGATCTTTCAATTCTTCATGATGAAAATTCCTCTTAGAGTCTTGCAGCCTGAATTGCGGCCTGGACCGAGGCTCGAAGCTCGGAGCTTGCGGTGCCAACTTCTGGTGAAATTCTCAGCCCTTGATGCACTCAGTTCTTCTCCCACCCTCGATGATGCGGCACTTATTGACTAGGATAGGGAAGTTCCTAATCTCCAAGTGAGCCACCGCAACATTAACTTCGGCCTTCAGCCCAGTTCATACTTGATGCACTTCCAATACTCGTCTGGGTTCCCTTGGTACATCCTCGAGAACTTGATGAGCTCTTCGAACTTGGCGGTGTATTGAGCGATGCTCATGCCTCCTTGAGTCAACTGCATAAAACTCGATGTCCTTGGTGTTCCTTATACACTGGGAAGTACTTCTAGAAGTGAGCCTTGAACAACTCCCAGTTCGATCTCCATACCCGACGCCTAGAAGCCTCTAAGCTCCGTCCACCAAATTGGCATCACCTTCCAGCATATAGGTGGCAAAAGTCACCTTCTATCCTTCCGTGCATGGAATCACCGTAAAGATTTTCTCCATGCTCTTGATCCATTCGTCGGTGTAGTTTAGATTCAGAGTTCCCTTGAACAAAGACAGGTTGGCCTTGCGAAATTCCATGAAACGAGCATGGTCGGGATCTCAGGAGCATTGAGCACGCCGTATCCCCAGGCGGTCTCGATCCATCCTCTTGAAAATTGCCCTCATGGTCCTAGCCACCTCATGGAAGGCTTCCGCAATCCCGTTGTCCTGGCTCGGGTCAACGTCTTATTATGTTGTCGTGGTGCCATTGGTTCCTAGACACAAGTCAATAAACACTGAGGTGATCGGGCTGGATATTTCATGCTAGATGAGCTAGTTACCATGGCACATACGACAGACAGGAGTCATGCATATCTATCCTATAGCTTATTTCTATTAACTAAGCTCTACAGATGACAAAGCTATCGCATCATGCTTTAAAGAGCATGGTTAGTCCAATCCTCAGGCTTCGTGAGAATAAATCTTATACCATTTGTAACACCCTAACTTTTAACCTAATACGTTCGAGTTGCATTTCGGTTAATTATTAGTTGTTACGCCTTTGTTTTAGAACTTGACTTATCTTTCTTTAAAATACGAGTAATCAAAATAGGGCCAAATTTTTCTTTTTGAACTTAAAGCTTAAAATGCGAGCCGCGCATGCGCATACATGCCTATTAATACACATAGGACAAAGCAATCATATAAACTTCATCATAGCATATATAGGTAGACCATCAAATAAGCACAACACAATTCATATAAACATGCCATAATCATATCGTAATAGCGATGTCCTATAAACATAAGGACACCTAAGATACTAAACAAAACACAAAAGTTGAACATACACAAGCCCAAAGCTAAACATAACTATAACAAAACTAGATTAGTCTTTATGCTTCGTGACGACCTCTGATCCGATAGATGACGTGATTCCTATGCTCGCACCTCAAGGAAGATCATGAACAACCGCATTATTCATGTCTGGAGACGACACGGAAGAAAGAAAAAGGGTGAGAAACTTATTCAAGATTCTCAGGACTCCTCCAACTTTAACACAAGTGTCATTGTCATCATCCCCAACCACTTCGGTTTTCATTATGAAAGAGGTGTGCATGCATAGGATTCAATTTTAAATTTCTCAAATCCTTTTATCCAAAGCAGGTGTCTTTTAGCATCGGTCTTAATGACATGAATGCAACATATATCTCATGTAAGCATGGCAATACCTCGAGAGCATAAATAACACATGTAAGTAACACATATCACATGATTAATGTAACACCCTAATAATTAACCCAATACACCTAGGAGGTATGATTAATTACTAGACTTTACTCTTTGCTTCAGTTCCTTAATCATGCTTTGAAAATACTTAGTGAAATTACGAGCCATTTTTTTTTAAAAACATAATTGAAAACGTGAGCCACGCATAACGTGAACGATAATCAAGATAAAGCAGAAAATGAATAGACATATCATGAAGAAACACATCATATTGGCTTCATCATATGACATCCATAATTACATATCACATAGATATTTTGCCTACCAACAAAATAAGACTAGGTGTAGGCAATCTAACAAAACATAAATAATATATAGATGGAAGGACATCCATTAATGGCACCTAGTAATAACACTCCAGGGATAGGGATAGATATCTAAATATACGAGTGAAACTAGAGGATCAAGTTCAGCTACCAGGTGAAAGCCTCAATGTGAATCACGAACACTTTTCTGTTTCTTGAAGATGAGATGAAAAGAAAAATAGAGGGAGTGAGAAACTTATAAAAAGAATCTCAGTAGGGTACTCACCTCATGATGCATTGTGTCATCATCATCGTCCCCAGGAATCTCGGTTTCATTATGAAATAGTGAGCATGCTAAGATTGATTTATTAAGTTCGAAAATATACTTTACCGAGGTTCGTCGGTTTTAATCATGCGTCTTATAATGCATCATAAACTTAGCATGTCATGTTTATAATGAACTTTTCCTTTTAACAACACATCATATTCTTCATCATCACATCATAAATACTATGCATAAAAGAACATCATATTTCTCATCATCAAATCATAAATACTATGCATAGAAGAACATCATATTTCTCATCATTATATCATAAATACTATGCATAGAAGAATATCATATTTACATCATGCATTTCTTAGTTCCTTAGGTGACTTAAAGTTACTTCCATCATCATTTTCCTGGGCCACCCTATACTCCACCCTTTTGGGAGTAATCTAGATTATGAGCTCATACCTTGCTAGTCGTCACACACATACTTATCCCTTTTGATAAGTAAAATTTCGTCTCTACCCTTTTGAGAGAACGGACTAGGGGGCTAGGATCACCTTTTCACCACCTATAGTCTGATGGGTCCAAATGATCATTTCCTCTTACATTTAAGTCACCATTAAATCTTTGCATGTTATATCATAATTCAATTCATAATCATCATGACATTTTCTCATTTATAGTCTTATGATGGAATAATATATACTAACTGAAATCATGCATCTGGAGATTCCCAGGAAAGAGAGGTGGGTCACATGGACACGCTTAAATACCAAGTCTTTCCTAGCCAGAATCTTTTCAAATTACACTTTTATAATACACTTTCTTCCAGCAACAAAGGTAATTTATTTAAATAACAGAGATTATTTCTTTATTTCATGCATAAGCATTTTCATTGTTTGCAACAACAACTATAACATGCAAGCTAGGGAATCATTCAATGGCATCAAATACTTAATAAGCATCAAATCACTTTATAGACTTATCACTTAAAACATCAAAGAGGCATAATCATAAATCCTTATTAAAAATCTTAAACAACCGAAACTCTAGAATCGGGTAACCTCAATTACCAAATTAATTAATTATGCATCTAAGGGATTCATTACCATTATTACAATTAATTATAAGGCTTAGGAACATTATTAAACTCTATGGGGCAGCATAGGCAAGTCATTCTTAAGGTTTTATGATGTGTTAGAAGTTGCGTTTTTAACCCTTTCTTGCTACCAAGCTTTCCCCTATCAATGCTAACATTAATTACTAAACCAATTATGAATTATTCTCCCTTATCTAAACATAATAAAATCTGGTTCTTATAGTTGTGATAATTCTGGACAGAATGCAAAATTTCATTCTTTAGAGTTCTAACAAATATATCTTGCTTTTAGGTTTTCTAGTTACTAGTTTCATTTTTAGTGTTCGGATTTCCTACACTAATTGATACCAAGTTTTTCGTGGCTAACTAATCTTAGACAAAATTATAACATACTAAAACAGATTTGGCATTGGATAAACTTAAAGGGGTCAAAGACTAGGTAAATTCTATTTACGTTGTTCTAGGAAGCTAGTTTTGTCACTAACATGCATAGAATCATTCTCTTAACAATAAACCATAATTATCACAACTCCAAACATATTAAATCATCATCATTTATTGGTACTAATCTCATATCAGAAGTCGAATCATGAACCTCATATAATTGTATAAAATCACATTTTAAGTGAACATAAAATATTAGCTTTAAAACTCTTTTAGAAACTAATTCTTTTTGCTAAACTTGAAAGAATCTTCATAATTAAAATTCTCACTTAAGATAAAAGGAGCAAGTCTTGAGCTTAAGAGATTTATGTGATATCTTAGAATCATAAACATGCTATGCAACCTCATTTTAATCTTGTCATTATAAGGTGATAACTTGGAATTATAAACATGATATGCAAATCCATTTCTTTATCTTTAAGATTTAAGGTGATGACTTGAAAATTAAACATGATGCAAGAACTTGAAATATAAACATGATGCAAGAAACTTAGCGGCGTAGTCCGCCGGACCAATGAGGAGAAGAGAATCTTAAGAAACCAAAGCGGTAATCCGCATTGGACTGGTGAAGAAGAGAATTATTACTACATCTTTTTAAGCTCCAATCTCAAGACTTCTTAAAGAATCAATTCTTTAACTCCAATAATCTTATTTCTTTGCTTGTGATACTTGGGCAAGTCTTTGAGCTCTAGGATCTTTAGGTGATGACATAAAAATAAACATGTCATGCGTTGATTCTTTTAGCCATTATAAAATAAATTGAGAACATAAAATAAATATGAGATGCAACTTCTTTATTATCTTTAGAGATTAAGTGACAACATGAATTATAAACATGAAATGCAAACTTGGAAATTTAAACATGAGTATGCAAGTCCATTTATTCATTCTTGAAATTTTAGTGATGACATAGAAAGTAAACATGATTATGCAAGGCATAAACTTAAACATGGATGCAAGTTCATTTTAACACTAATAATTAACCCAATACACCTAGGATATCTGATTAATTACTAGACTTTATCTTTGCTTCAGTTCTTAATCATGCTTTGAAAATACTTAGTGAAATTACGAGCCATTTTTTTAAAACATAATTGAAAACGTGAGCCGCTTAACGTGAATGATTTAGCAAAGTTAAAAGACACATAGGAATTTACAAACATCACATCATAATATATTGGCTCATCATACAAGCATCCATAATTACATATCATATAGATATTTTGCCTACCAAAAATAAGACTAAGTGTAGGCAATCTAACAAAACATAAATAATATATGGATGGAAGGACATCCATTAATGGCACCTAGTAATAACACTTCAGGGATAGGGATAAATATTGAAATATACGAGTGACACTCAGGATAAGTTCAGCTCCTGACAGCCTGAATGTGATTGAACGCTTCCTTCCGTTTTCTAAGACGAGATGGAAAGAAAAATAGAGGGAGTGAGAAACTTATAAAGAAATCTAGGAGGTACTCACCTCATGATGCATTGTGTCATCATCATCGTCCCCAGGAACCTGGGGTTATTATGAAATAATGAGCATGCTAAGATTGATTTATTAAGTTTGAAAATATACTTTACCGAGGTTCGTAACTTAATCATGCGTCTTATAATGCATCATAAATTTAGCATGTCATGTTTATAATGAACTTTTCCTTTCATATATAATAACATAGTTATGCATAAAATCACATCATATTCCTCATCATCATTTCATAATACTATGCATAGCAGAACATCATATTTCTCATCATCATCTCATAAATACTATGCATAGTAGAACATCATATTCACATAATGCATTTACTTAGTTTCTTAGGTGACTTAAAGTTACTTTCATCATCATTTTCCTGGGCCACCCAATACTCCACCCTTTGGGAGTAATCTAGGTTATGAGCTCATACCTTACTAGTCGTCACTAGCATATACTTATCCCTTTTGATAAGTAAAATTTCGCTCTACCCTTTTGAGAGAACTAGGGGCAAGAATCACCTTTTCACCGCCTATAGTTTGATTGGTCCAAAGGATCATTTTCTCATATATTTTGAGTCACCTTTAAGTCTTTGCATGTTATATCATAATGCAATTCTTCATTCATAATCATCATAACATTTTCTCATTTATAGTCTTATGCCAAAATAATATATCCAACTGTAATCATGCATCTGAGATCCAGGAAAGGTGGGTCACAATAGACACGCTTAAATACCAAATCTTTCCTTAGCCAGAATCTTTCCAAATTGCACTCTTATAGTAATACACTTTCTTAGTAACAGAATATGTCTTTATTTCATGCATAAGTTTTCATTGTTTGCAACAACAACTATAACATACAAACCAGGAAGCAATCAATGACACCAAATTCTTAATAAGCATCAAATCACATTTTAAGTACACATAAATTACTAGCTTCCCATAAAATTCTTACAAAGTTTTAAAACTCTTTTAAAACTAATTCCTTTGGTTAAACTTGAAAGAAGTCATAGGACTTTAGGCCTAAATTAACCATGAGACCGATTTATAACTTGAAAGAATGTTCATAATTAAATCTTTCACTTAAGATAAAAGGAGCAAGTCTTGAGCTTTAGAGATTTAGGTGACATCTTTGAATTATTACCATGCTATGCAACCTTATTTTAATCTTATCTTTATAAGGTGATAGCTTGGAATTATAAACATGATATGCAATTCCATTTCTTTATCTTTAAGATTTAAGGTGATAACTTGAAAATTAAACATGATGCAAGAACTTGTAATATAAACATGATGCAAGAAATGAAGCCCGTAATCGCATAGGACCGGAGAGGGAGGAATTTAAGCTGGAGCCCGGTAGTCCGCAGGACCGGTGAGGGAGATGAGAATTACATTTTTTTTTTAAGCTCCAATTCTCAAGACTTCTTAAAGAATAAATTCTTTAACTCCAATTATCTCATTTCTTCGCTTATGATTCATAAGCAAGTCTTTGAGCTCTAGGATTTTTAGGTGATGACATAAAATAAACATGCCATGCATTGACTCTTTTAGCCATTATAAAATAAAGTGAGAGCATAAAATAAACATGAGATGCAACTTCTTTATTATCTTTAGAGATTAAGTGACAACTTGAAATTTAAACATGAAATGCAAGCTTGAAATTTAAACATGAGATATGCAAGTTCATTTATTTATTCTTAGAATTTAGTTATGACATAAAATAAATATGGTTGTGCAAGGCATAAACTTAAACGTGGATGCAAGTTCACTTGATCTCTTTACTAGAGCTCCTTCAAGACTTTAAGAGAATTATGTTTTCAACCCAATATATGTATCTTAGCAAGACAAAGTAAAAATACATATTTCATATTCAAACCTCAAGATAAAAATATTATTCTTTAAAGTTTTGCATTAAATGGAATGTTCAAGCTTTAGAGGCCTAACTTGTGATGGATTTACAACCCATATTCAAGGTCCTCATCATCAAGCCATCATTTCATTCCTTCCTAGGCCATTTGGCCGAAACCATGAAAGGAAAATAAGGAAAGAAAAACTAAAATTTGAGAAGCTTTGGAAACTAGTGAAACCTTCAAGTTTTAGAGATCTAACTTGTGAAAGCTTTGCAACCAACACTCAAGAATCTCATCATCAAACCATGGTCTCATCATAAGCTAGGCCATATGGCCAAAATACTTTAAAAAGAAAGGAAGAAGAAACTGAAAATGAAAACTTAAAAGAAAGCTCATGAAAACATCATTTTTGAGCTAGAAACATAACTTGTCTTAGCATAAAATGAACTTAGAAACACCTCCCTACCTAATTTGATTTGAAAGAAAGGAAGAGAACTTGGTTTCCTTGAGTGAAATGAAGCAAAATATCCTTGAAAAGCTGAAGGGAGAATTCAACCAAGAGAAAGAAAGAAAGAAAGCTTTTGGTGCTCCTAAGACTAGAATTTGTGTAAGTTATGAACTAAGCATCTAAACTATCTTCAAGCATGCCTATTTATAGAGATTTTGCAGCTCATAAATGGACAAAGGAAGGAAAGAAATCTGACCAAAAATTAGAGGAAAAAAATAAGGAAGAAAAATCATTTTGTTTGGTGGCTTAAAACATGGAATCATGTTTCCATGTTTTCATGATTCTTTGTTTTCATTCTTTGGATTTTTGTGTAATAATTTTCTGACTTATTACTCAATAATTTCGTGCATTACAGCCTTGTGGAAGAGGATTTTGTGTGTTCCATGTATTTTTTAGGTGTAGGCAAGGTATTCATGCGTTTAGAATTTACGGTTAAGGGTTTAAGTGAATTACTAAGCAATTTGGGTGTTTTAAGCAATTTTAGGTTCTAATCAATCTAAATAAATAATTTTGACTCTAGATTAGTAATTAGAATTTAATAAGCTTTAATTTGAGCCTAATATTGCTTAGGTTTCAAATAACAATCAAAAAATCTCAAAATTTGTAAAACAGGCAAAGACGGGGCAAAACGGTCATTTTACTTAAAAATTGCCCGAGACCACCAAGCTTAACCAATGGTTAATCATGGCTTAAAAACACCTTTTAACACATTTTAGTGACGTTAAAGTCGACACGCAACGGGATTAAAGACGCAAGCGTAAGGGCGTTTTGGTCATTTCGCGTGGAACTCAAAATTAGGGTATTACTAGTCTATTAACACACATAACACAAACAATCCCTTATTAACATCAAAACATCCCCTTGAGGATGGGTAGGCCCACAAATCCTCATTTTCTCTAAAATAACCTAAGGGGCATTTTAGTCATTTTACGGTCCAGAAAATTGGTTTGTGCAATTCTTGCACGAATTGCTCCTAACTTCTTCTTCTAACGTTATATTCCTTTATTAAGGATTGTTTGGTCTTAAATTTTATATAATATTTCCTACGGTAATTTGGTAATTCCTAATTATAGTAAAAATTCCAGTAAAAATTGGGCGTTTACACATTGATTTCTTTCTGGTCATTAAACTTATAGAAAGACAAATTCAAATATATATCTTAACAAGACAAAGTGAGAATACATCTTTCAAATTTAAACTCAAATCATAAAATCACTTCATAAAAACATCATTCTTTAAAGTTTTGCATTAAGTGGAACTTTAGAGCTTTTAGAGGCCTAACTATGATGGGGATAATAACCCATTCAAGGTAGCCCATTGGTCAAGCCATCATCTTAGTCCCACCTAGGCCATATGGTCGAATTGAGTTAAAAGAAAAGGAAGAAGAAAACCAAATGGAAAAAAATTCAAGAAATCCATGAAATCATTAATTTACAGAGAACGAACACTTAGCAAAACATAGAAATAAACTTAAAAATAACTCCCTACCTAATTCTTGATTGAAGGAAAGGAAGAGAACTTGGTTTTTTGGTGTGAAATGAAAGAAAATATTCTTGAAAACTTGAAGAAAGAATTCAGCCAAGAGGAGGAGGAAATGAGAGATTTGGTGCTTTGGAAAGACTAGAAATGTGTACAATTTTTAACAGAGCATAAGTCTCCTAAGCGTGTATTATAAGAGGATTTAAGTTCATGTATGGACAAGGAGGAGGCATAATTTTAGGAATTCGCCCATGGGGGACAAAAAATGAGGAAAATCATTTCTTGTTTAAGGCATGTTTTATGTCATGTTTTAGGGAATTTTTTGGCATTTTGTTTTAGTGCATAATCTTGCAATAATTCTAATGATTATG